>OLKM01003112.1:0-43735 GCA_900291075.1 Melanogrammus aeglefinus | reverse complement strand
ACTTCTTAACAACTATATCAAAAGATTGAACAAAAATTCACATTTTTGTGCACGCAAAAAGTATCATGTTGCCCTCTCAGGAAAGGATAACGAGATCTTTCTGGACTTAGGGTTCTCCGCAGTGGAGAACACCCTTTCAGAGGGGTGGAAGAATGCTTGGACACAGCGATACTTCTCAGCAATTGCTGACAACACTGGCAATGTGTCACTCTTCTTCCACCACCAGAGGCTGGCACTGTACACAAATGAAATGCGTCACATTAACTAAGAAACAGGGACCTGCCTGGAGAGTTTTAAAGTTACCTTCATTATACAGATGGCCTCCGGTTAACTCCGCTGCTGGCTTGACTGACTTGCGTCGCTAAGTAGAGTATCAAAAACGCGAACAGTCCCTGAAGCAAATGATTGCAATGCTGTGTGGCCAAATGTTATGCATATTGGGAGGTAGGTCCCCCTTTGATGAAATTAAACATTACAGGCTGTTGCAAGTGACAGTCTGTCGTCTTTCGCGAGAAAGTAACCAAGAACTTTAGAGCGCCTTCTGCCGGCGTCGCCATGTTTGCTGCGCTCTGAAAAAAAACACGCAGCACGTGTGTTCGTCCATCCACCGCATGGATCGCACGAGCGGAGACGATAAGCAGATTCGTTAAGCTGGCATGCTAATGATAACGAGGAATCCATACACTGGGCACCGGTTCTGAGGAAGAACCGGTTCTCGATTCCCATCCTTACTAATGACTAAGCTAAATCTCCAGGGAAGAAAATCAAATATTCTACTGAGAACAATGGGTCAAAAGAAGATCGTTGAAGCCAGCATTGTTTCAGGCCTAGAGGTTACAGGACTTCATGGCACTGATTTCTGTGATCTCCCATGTGTGTACACTCAGAAGACCATGCCTGTGCATAAAGGAAACATCCCAAATCAAAAATCAGTGGCATCATTTGAAGAATATTCACTTACCTGAACTGGACTGTGAGATTGAGTTGTTGATTGGCTCCGATTTACCAAAGGCTCTGGAACCACTTCAAGTCATCCGGAGTGTGGGAGATGGACCGTATGCCGTCGAAACAATGCTCGGCTGGACAGTTAACGGACCTCTGGGAGGAAAAGATGATTATGCTCGGGAGAGGTCAGAGATCAGGTTAACAGGGTATCGGTTGTTGCACTTGATGAGCAGTGGGAGCAGCAGTTCAAGATTGACTTTCCTGAGTGTGTCAAAGATGACCAAGAGCCCTCAAAAGAAGATCAGCAGTTCTTGAATTTGGTATCAACATCTGCAAAGCTAGTTAATGGACATTACTGCTTTGGTTTACCATTGAAGGACAGGGAAATCTGCTTGCCTGACAATAAGAACTGCGCTGAACAGAGGGCACTAAACTTAAAAAGGCGTTTCCAGAGAGATCCATGCTATCACTTGGAGTACACCAACTTCATGTCTGACATGATATCCAAGGGCTATGCGGGGAAAGTACCAGAAGGAATCTTGGAACGTAGTGATGGCAGAAAATGGTATCTACCACACCATGAAGTTTTGCATCCACAAAAGAAAAAACGTTGAGTGGTGTTCGACTGTGGAGCAACATATCGAGGAGTTTCACTGAACTCTCAGCTTTACAGGGACCAGACCTCACCAGCACCTTGATTGGAGTCATAGCTAGATTCCGTAAAGAACCTGTTATCATCGCTGCGGATATCGAAGCAATGTTCCTCCAAGTACCAAATGAAGATAGGGACCTCTGCTATGGTTCGTCTGGTGGCCTAATGGAGATTACAGTCAGAACATGGTGGAATACAAAATGACGGTGCATTTATTCGGAGCAAAATCATCTCCAAAGGGTTCGCCGGCGGTGTGGGACATTTCCACCGAGTAATGATGCTCGGGACAACGGACCGGTATTACCGGTATAAGAAACGGTGATTAACTTTGAAACTAGTCAACCGCCTATTTTCTCCGTCAACTGCTCCTCTCACACTGGGTGACACGCGTCATGGCAGCGCGCCAACTCTCGGCGTCTTATAACGTTCTATATATCAATAGAATATATAAGTTTTATAAATATCATGAATCACGGCAAAAAGCTCTGTGGGCGCACGTCGGAGGCCGTCGCGCGAGGAGCTCTCATAGGATTGGCGCTTCTCGGGGTTTGTTTACCGGCGTTGCTATGGTTTACCGGTGGTTGTGTCGAAATCGATTCCCGCGTCGAGATGTGTTTCCCCTAGCCGCCGCCGTCCGCAATTACCCGAGGCGGCGAGAGGAGCGCGCGCGAAGGAACGCACTTTGGAGAGGAGCTAAGGCACTTTGCGAGGAGAGCTAAGGTGTCAAAACTGACTTTTTCTGTCTTTGTGCCGGAGTTTTTAATCGGAATGATGTTGTATTGTAGATTTCTATCAATACAAAATATTTTTGTCAGAGACTTTTCATTTTGAATGAAAATGTTTGGTAAACGAGCACAGCGCAGTCAGCCCTGCAGCTGAGCGGCGTATGTCTGGCGAGCGCGTGACCAAGTAGACTTACGCCTGTACTCCCTAGCCGTGCTCCAATGGCGTAGTTTCGGCACGGGAGGCCGGGGGGCTAGGGGAAGCACATCTCGACGGGGAAACAGATTTTCCGACACAAACTACGATGAGTCCTTTGAGTCGTTGATCAAAGTTTATTAGGTATCCTATCTATTAGAGCAAACGATGGAAACACAATAAAACAGTAAAACAGTGCAAAGACAAACTGCAGAACCTTTTTTTAAATTAAATTAGGCATAAAGATGACGGCGACTTGCCATGCTCGTCTTGTGCCGCGCGGTGCAAGCCCAATTTGCCACAACACATATTATTTTTTTAATACACAGGGTAAAACAAGGTAAAATAATCCAAACCCAATGTAACAAATTAATAAAGAAACGAGTTGGCTACAGTTAGAATAAGCAACACACAAGGCCTATGGAACAAAAAGAAGAAACAACAATTTCTGCTTAATGCCAACTCAAATTCAAATATGTTAAATAAATGAAACGCCGCCGACAGATGACGGCGTGTTCAATAAACCATTTGTGTGACTAGTTCTAGGGCTACATATTCTTTGCCAAGGAAAACCCAACATGTTCACCTTCTTCTGGTGTGTGAGAAGCGATCTTTATGGGGGGTGACCAATGTTCCTGCCGTGCTAAAACACCCGCTCGGCATGCGCCAGCTTGTAGCACACACACTTCTGGCGACCTTTGCCAGAAGGGAAGCCTCGTTTGGATCAATTCCACCAGCCAAGAGGATCCGCCTCAGCATCGGATGCAAGCCTCTTGACATAGCTGGTAATCTGTGCGGATGCTTTTTCGGGGAGCGTTAGTAGTGTGGCTGGAGGTAGGTGCGGCCTGTTTTCCTCTTGCGCCAACTTGCCAAAGTTCTTTTCTTGGGCTGGGGCTCAGCCGCGGTCCCCTCCTCTTTCTTCATTTTCCGCTCGTACACTGCTGCGCTGCTTCGCCTCGTGTTTCTCTGGCTACGTTTCTCAATCATCTCTTTTTAGGCCTTACTACTTCAGGCTCACTCTTCTCCCCATTATCGGTTACTGGCTCTTGCTGCGATTAACTGCTTTTCAATATTTCACTCTTACATAAGTCATATTCACCCGGTACCGCGGGTCAAGAAATTTGCCTTTGCGCATGAGCTCCTGGCTTGCCTGCGGCAGGGCTTTAAATTTTTCTTCCAGAACATGGAGGATGCCAGCTTTCAGGTCAGCAGTTAATTTGGTGTCTTCAACAAAAAGGGGCTAACGTTCCCTGTTTGACACAATGCAGCACAGGGAGTAGAGACGATGCGGTCACATAATTCTCCCGGAGAGAATGTCGGTGAAGTCGCTCACTGGCTTCAGTGCTTCATTCATTGCCAGCAGCAGACATCTTCGTCTTGCCATGTGATGTTCACATTGGTTTTCCGATCCTCTGCAAGCACTCTGTTGATAGCCTGCTTCTGCTCCAACATTCTATTGATCATTTTTTGCTTGGACCCCAGCGTGTGTGCACAATCCTAGGCGAAAAAAAAGGTTATGCTTAATATATGGCATATTGTATTTTATTTATATTTTTACATTTTTCTCCAAAAAGAATGAGGCTTAGTTAACTTACCGTCACCAGCGAGTGCTGTGGGAGGCCAAGCTCGACCTGGGCTTTCTGCAGCTCCCGTCTCCTCCAGCTGTGAGAAAACATCCCGTTGATTGTGCGACAAACTGCAAGGGCACGGTCTGTTCGCACTTTCTCCATTTTTTCCAATGTATTTGACACAGCAAGGTTTAGGTTGTGCCCGAAGCAGCTCAACCAGGGCCACCCTAGGTTCCGAACAGCTGCTTATATTTTGGCTCCACTGTCGGTGGTGAGACAGGAGACTTTATCCGGCGCTCAATTCCCACTCCCGCACAGCGTCCTGCAGGGCATCAGCCAAATTAACGGCGGTGTGGTCCTCTGGCAAAAAGCTCGTCTGGAGGCATTTTGACACCAGCTTCCCATCCTGGTCAATAAAAATGCACCTGTGCAGTGACATATATGGGTGCCATCGTTGCGCTCGACCACAAGTCTGTTGTGAGGGAAAACTCTTCGACCGATAAGAGGGTACGTTGCAGCTCACTCCTGACACGGTTGTATGCGCTCGGGATGGCTGTGGATGAAAAATATGTCCGCCCTGGAACATCGTACTGGCGGTCCAGTGTCGCCAAAAGCTCCTTGAAGGACTTTTTTTCCACCGTGTTGAAGGACACCATCTCCTTGCACATATATTTGGTGACTGCATCGGTACATGCAGTCCACCTCATACTGTCCTTCTTGTAACTTTGTTACATTTAGCAAACGCTTCACAAATTGATGGCTGTGTCGGCGCGCTGTGTGCCCGAACTCTCCTGTGGAGGCCCCACTGCTACAATCTCCATTTTCACAGCATCGCTCCAGTGGTGCAGTTTTAAGTGTGTGTGTAAATTTGAAGTGTTACCTCCAGCTGCTGCCACCTTCATGTTGCAGAGTTTGCATATTGCCTCGTTTGGGTTCTCCGATTCCCGATTTTCATTTGGTTTAAATCCAAAATGTTTCCAAATAGGCGCCTTTGCCTTCAACTTCGAAACAAGGTCAACCGCCATTATCCACTCACACTCGGTAAAAGTGTCCGGAAGGGCGTGAATTCTCGGCGCGACGATTCTCTTCCGCACAGAGCAGAAATGTGGCCTATTTTACGCATTTTTATTTTCTTAATTATAATTATATGATTAATTTTGACAGAAAAAATTAATTATTACTAAAAAATAAATAAATAAAAAACTCGGTGTTGCCGGTGTGCAAGACCGGTAATACCGGTAATACCGTACACCGCGGCAACCCTAATCTCCAAGTTGTGCAAAGTTTGCCCTGAGGAAATGTGCTGAAGACAACACTGGCCAGTTCAGCCCACAAACTATCAACACCATCTTGAACAACTTTTATGTGGATGACTGCCTCGCTTCAGCAGCTACAGAAAAGGACGCAATAGCTCTCTTTCACAAGTTAAAAGCCATTTGCTTCAAGGGAGGCTTTGTACTCACCAAGTGGATAAGCAATAGTCGTCATGTATTGGCTGCCATACCTGAAACGGAAAGAGCAAAAGAAATGAAGGATCTGGATTTGGACCATGACAAACTACCTGTTGAGAGGATGTTAGGTGGACAATGGTGTGTTCAGTCTGACGTCTTCAAATTCAAAATCATCCTCAAAGACAGACCACTCACAAGACGAGGGATTTTGTCGACTGTAAGTTCAATATATGTCTGACTTATTTTGGAAAAGGTGGATTAAGGAATATCTTCCCCAACTACAAGAACGACAGAAATGGTCCAACATAAGACGCAACTTAGGAGACATCGTCGTCATTGTGGATGATTCTGCGCCTCGCAACTCCTGGTTGACTGGAAGGATTGTGGAGACCATTATAGACAAAAAGGGACTTGTACATCAGCCTCGGATCAAGTCAAAGACCGGATTTCTGACCAGGCCCATCAACAAAGTCTGCCTACTGTTGGAGGCAGAGGATCATTGACTGACCCAAACTGACTTTTGACCCCTTGATGGCGCATTTCCACTAGCACGGCTCGGCTCGATACGGCTCGGTACGGCTCGACTCGGTTTGGTTGTGTTTCCATTACAACTGGTGCCTCCTCGACGTGGGCGGGGTCGTCATAACACGGCTGCGCGAAACCGCTGTGACGTCATTTACACGGCGCCGAGCAACGTACAAATCCGGAAGACCAGAACAACAACAACAACATCAGAGGAGGACAGCATGGAGGACATGGAGGCGATTGTGTTGCTGCTCACCCTGTGGCTTTTTGTCGCACAGAAGGCAAGAGAAGAGAGCCAGAGAAGACTCCGGGCCGCGAGACAAAACACTATTGAAAAGTCGCGCGGTTATGACGCTTCCAGTGACGACACTCATCGGCCAATCAGTGGAAGGCAGTCGGCTGACGTCACGTTTTAGTAACGCTTCGGCTCGCTTGGAACCAGGGCTGCGGTGATACCAAAAATGTACCCCGTTTGCAGGTACTGCGTGCTAGTGGAAACACGCAAATAGCGCGCCGAGCCGTACCGAGCCGAGCCGTGCTATTGGAAATGCGCCATTAGTTTGGAAGTCGTGCTTAGTGACACGACAAATACTTCCAATTGATATACATTCTTTGAAAAATACGTGTCCCTGATCACATTTCAATAGATTACATAACGTGACAGTGTCACGTATTTTCGTCACGCCAGTGTCACGCCATTATCGCCTGAAGGCGATAATGGCCGGCGTTCTATACATTATCCCTTACATAACCAGCAAAGACAATGGTTTTATACCCATGATTTAAACGGCATGCGAGCTGCTGGTTTCAGCGTCCATAGCAAACATCATAGCAGCCAACCATGTTATTATGTGGAGACGACTGAAATATTCTTCGTCATAACTATCAAACTAAACATCCTTCACATTCGCCGAGCGACGATTATGAAAGTAAAACATTTCTCGCATTTCTCACATTTCTCGCTAAAAATGTTTCCATAAACACTTTTAATGGCGTAACTATGCTAAAATATCATATTTTACACCCAGAATAAAAAGTATGTCCGCCATTTTCACAGAAAAATATCCTAAAAACTATCCAATAGGAAAGATGCTCACAGTGTCAATCCGTGACGTAGTCGGGCCCATTCAGAATGCATTGGTTACCATTTCGTGATGCGTTTCACGGAAAAAGTCAAACAATCGTACTCTGGGGCATGATTCAATAGATTAACGTTTCGTGCGCATGAGCACGAGATCTCGTGATACCGGGTTGGATACCGGGTTGCACTCTCACACAAACAGGGAGACAGCCAGACGAACACACACACACCACTCCATCGCTCTCAACTAGGGTGACCACCTCCAAACAGACAAAATGTGGGACAAGAAGCATGGTAAAGTGGGACAATGTGGGACACGCGCAATAACTTTTAAACGTAAGATATATTAGTCCATCTAATTTTATACCAAGAAACATTTTTAAATCCAACCAACCCAAAAAAATTATGACACTATTTGACCTAAATATAGTCTAAGGTTTTCAGCTTAAAACATTGGCATATAAAGGACAAAACACTATTTTTGCAACATCTTTTCTTTATTAGGACTATCAAACTAGTCATAACTTGAATAAACTAACTAAACTATTTCATTGTCTGGTGTAAACTGTGCATATGACAATAAAACATCTTGAATCTTGAATCTTAAACTTATGCTCTCAAATCAAATTCACCTTAAAATACAAGGTACACAAAAAAATTAGGCCTAGCCTATTTAATTCAAATAAAATGTAAGGCCTACCCTCAACAGTGCAAAATATTTAGGCTTGCCTATAGAAAGTGCAAAAATAATGTAAACTTAAGTCTTTTTGATAAGATAGGCCATCTGGGATGAAAAAATCCTCCTATCAAGTGGACATATTTTTCCTGTGTCAACATAATCCAGATGGTAGCAGGCCAACAGCTTTCCCCAGTGGTAACCTCATGGGTATTCTGAAACACATGGTGGCAGCAAACCCAATCAAATATTTAAAACCTAGTGTAGCAAGAGAACCACAACATTTCTAGATTTTAGACAAAGAGTTTGTTTTACCTTAGTTCTTCTTCTTCTTGAATGTATACTTTTTGTATCACCGCACTGCATCCAGAAGAGCTTTCTCTTTCAAAGCATAGCTGTAGAACTCTGTGCAGCTATATTCAAAGTTGCTCTTGACTTGAATCTCACTTTTGATAAGATCCACAGAGCACCGGTTTCGCTGGTCATTCCATGCTGCAGTCATCAGTGAAAACACTCTTTCCACATGTGCATTTGTCACAGGGATGCTAAAGAGAAAGGATCCAAGTGCAGTCAAATTTGGTGTGTTTGTGCCTTGAAGCAAAGTTGACCACTTCTCCACAACAGGGAACTGCTTTCTTTACCACCTCCTGTTGGCGTGGCAAAATCAGACAGTACTCTTCATAGAGTTCATCCATGTTTACTTTCTCTTTCATCTGAAGGATCTCCACCACGTCACTCAGATGGGAGAATGTGAATTGACTCTTGAGGCTTAACAATGCCACATGCTTGTGAAAGTTACTTTCTGAGAAGTCATACCATTTGCTGAGGTAGCTGAATGAAGTACTGTAGAACTGACAGAAGTCCTGCTTCATTGCTGTTGCTTCACAGTCTGGAAACTGCTGGAGAAGTGCACTGGTTTCAACTCCAAAAAATGAGTCTGCCTGCCTTTGTTGGAGCTTTCTCTGCAGAGTGGAGAGAGTGTCATACAACTCACAGACAGTCATATTGTCTCCCTCCAACAGCAGTATAACATCATGGAATACCTTCAGTGCGTTGTGGAGGAAGGACAGATATGCCTGCAACTGAAGAGGCTGCCCATCACCATGTTGATCCTTTTTAAAAAGCTTCCACAGCACCTTTGGACAATGTTCCTCTCCTAACCACAGAAAGTAGGCCTTCACTGCAGGCCAGCTGACATGAAGCCTTGAGACAGCAGGCCATATACTAAGCCATCTTGTGGGTACATGCCTCAGTACAGCATGATATTCTTGATCCACAAATTCAAACATGATTTGAATTCTTCAGTACGCTTTGCAGATGATGAGAAGTGACTGTAAATCTTGTTGATTGTAGATTCAATGTCTATTTCTAGCTTGTCACCTGCATATTTTGCACAGTTATGTACGACATGAGCCATGCAATTTGCCTTGATAGTTCCAGCATGATCAGCCTTCAGCTTCTGATAAACAGAGTTGAATTTACCATAATTCACACTAGCGTTATCAGCAGTATATGCAGAGATCATCTCTGGGTTTAGGTCTTTATCTTTCAGCCTGTCAATAATCTGGCGGTATATTGCTTCTGACGTCTCTGCGCTATCCTCGTAAAAATCAACAACGCGATTCTTCAACCTAAGCTCTGGGGTCCAGTACCTCACTGCCAGGGGGAAAAGCATTGTGCTGCCATGGTTAGACGCATCTGACGCCACTGAGAAAAATGGTGTGTGCGTTCCACCCGCGAGCATCGGTGATGACAGTTCCCGTATATTTTTTCTCTTACTGACACCGGGGCAAGGACATCGGTTACAATAGCTGTTGCTTTGGTGCGACCACACCACATTTTTCTTTGCCTATTTCCGAATCTGGAAAGATGACTGGGGATAACTTGTTGCTACAGTCGGTAGAACGATAGGAATGAGTGTGTTGTACAGCATGATAGATGCTCGTCACTTCTGCTGCTGAAACTTTGTCAGCCTGTGGGTCATTTGGTTTGGTGAAAAACGACTGTACTGTTTTGCATGTTTCTTGTTGATGTGCTTTTTTTCTGTGGGACTCACATGCATCATGTCTCTTCACATCATATTCTCCACCATGCGCCACAGAAAAACTGCTTTTGCATAAACTGCAAAAAGCTCTATGTCCTTCGCCATCAACACGTTTTAACCAATTATGGGTTGCGGTCCATTCGCCATTAAAAGAGCATCTTCTTTTTTTCGCGGCTACACTGGCCATGGTCGCTTCACCGAACAGCGCGCTCTACTATTTAAAATTGTTGATAATGTTGAGCAGGCGCTCGTGCGACACTCAATAGCTTGACTGACGTACAGCTCAGCCTATTGACAACCGCCAGTATTGCTATCCTCTGAACTATTGGACAGATATTGACAGTAAGCCCAGAGCCATACTACACCGTTCGGCCTATCAACGTATCCGTATTTATTTATTTTTTTAGGCAGGGTCGAATGAAAAAGCGGGACAGATGCTCAATTTGCGTGAGGCGGGACAAAGGGTAAAATTGCTGTACAATACAACGTAAAGCGGGACAGGTGGTCACCCTACTCTCAACGCCAATCGGTGATCCGGTAAAAAAATAGTAACGCACAGTGACTTTGATCAGTAACTTTAATCTGATTACTGGTTTGGAAATAGTAATGCGTTAGATTACTCGTTACTGAAAAAAGTGGTCCGAGGCCAGTAACGCGTTACTGGCATCACTGGTCACGTGGGTCTAGGGGGACAGTTTACGCGGTTGCACGAGTTGTTCTAGCCATGCACTGTGAGTGATTGTTCTGCTCTGTCTTTTGGATTAAAACGGTTATTATTACGTTGCCTACGTCCTCCTTTTCCTCTGGCACTACAGCTTGATCATTAACTAAAAAACACAGAAAGAATAAAGCTTCCAGCATATGATTTAAACAATGTACAAGGGCATACACATTACGCAACAGGGATGGTCGCACAGTTGAATGCTGATGGAAACCAGCGGACGAGCACTGGGCGGAGATACCGCACAAAAATCTATTTAGAATTTGTCAGTTTGCCGTGTGTCTCCCTGGCATATATTCTCCCGTTGAGCAGATCTTTTCCTTAGTAAACAATACCACACACACACACACACACACACACACACACACACACACACACACACACACACACACACACACAATAGTATCTAATTTAGCTTGTAAGCAATCACTCCAATAATTAGTAATTCATTGTTTCTTATCGTCATTTTTCTTTTTCTATTGACCAAATTTGTGACTATCTTGTGTTTTTGTGACTCGCCATCAGCAACAGCACTGCCACTACGATCGTGTAGTAGCCTAGGCAAATAGCGCGGCTCCTTTAAGTGGAAAAACAAGATCGCATGAGCGATATGAGCTGTACATATTGTTGACAGCGTTGCGTTTTGAGCTATTCAGCGATTTTGCATCATTTACAGTCTTTGGTGTGAACGTACAGTTATTATAAACAGGGGGAATATGTAACAGTCAGTTTTATAAGGTGGCGCCTCCCTATGTTTGTTGTGCAATTTAATGTTGAAAATGAAGAACTGCTTGTGCTTCTCCGCTCTACTACGAGTAACGATGCAGTCTACGACTGAAGACTCCCTTTTTATATGTTTATATTTTGTAATGAGTTGGTTTAGGCAGGAATCTCTGACTATTCTTGAATTCATGTATGCTTAATATATATAGTCCCTTCGAGACCTGGGCCTAGTTTCCCGATAACGATGGATCTTCGCTCGTACGATCATTCTCACGATGGATCTTGCGAACCATCGTGAATTTCTTTGGAGCGTTTCCCGAAACTCCTATTAACATGTGGTGCTCCAGTCCGGACGGGGGCGGCACGGGGGCTCTGGCGGCCAGCAGAGTAGTCACCAGGTTATGCCCCGGGAGCCTCAGCCTCTGCCCGGCCCCTGCATTCCCCGCGGTCCTGTGTCTGCCGCCTTTCCTTCCCCTGATACCGCCGAGGCCGTCAAGGCGCTATGGCTGCGCAGTGGAGCTGGCCTCGACGTACAGTAGAGTCGACAGCTGAGGCTGTTACTCGAGGAGTACGGGGACATTTTCGCGGCTCGGGATGAGGACTGCAGATGGACAGGGCTGGTGCAGCATACCATCGACACCGGCTCTGCTCAGCCCATCCGCCTGCGGCCCCACCGCTTAGCACTAGCCAAACGCCAGGCGGCGGAGGACAAGGTCCGTGAGATGGCTGCCGGGGGAGTGATCGAGCCCTCGTCCAGCCCATGGGCGGCCCCGGCCGTCCTGGTGAAAAAGAAGGACGGTAGCTGGAGATTCTGTGTGGACTCCCGGCGCCTTCACGAGGTCACACGGAAGGACTCTTACCCACTTCCACGGATCGACGACGCCCTGGACTACATCGGGCGGTCTAGCTGGTTCAGCTCCCTGGACCTGCGTAGTGGCAGGTGGAGTTGGTGCCCGAGGCCAAACCTAAGACAGCGTTCACCATCGGACAGGGGCTGTGGCAGTTTCGTGTCATGCCGTTCGAACTTTGCAACGCGCCGGCGACGTTTGAGCGGATGATGGAGAGGGTCCTGGCGATCGCCCCCGGAGTCGCTGTGTTGTGTACCTGGATGACCTGTGGGTGCACGCACGCGATTTCGGAGGGGCGCTGGCGAACCTGCGGGAGGTTCTTGGGGCCATCCGCCGGGCCGGGTTGCCGCTGAACCCTGGCAAATGTTCCCTGCTGGCCAGAGAAACGCTGTTCTTGGGGCACGTGGTGAACGAGAATGGCGTAGTCACTAACCCGGCCAAGGCGGCTGCGGTCCGGGACTGGCCGACCCCCCGCCAACGCTGGCGAACTGCAGAGTTTTCTGGGCCTGGCAGGGTACTACCGCCGGTTTGTCCGGGACTTTGCTACGGTGCCCCAGGGGTGTGTCTTCTCTCCACACTATTATACATACTGTACACAAATGACTTGTGAGCCACACCACTGAATGTTTTCATATTAGTTTTTCTGACGACACTGCTTTAGTGGGTTTCTTAACAGATAATTGTCAGACGGGTTCTTGGAAGAGGACTCAGATGCAGATAGGCGAAGGGTCCAAACAAACTTTATTTCCGACTTAACAAAAGTAAACAAAACGCTTGAAACAATAATCACGCTTACGTGGCAAAAACGAGAAACTAGAACTCCGGGTTCAGGTCGTGGCATGGACAAGGCTGGGTAGTACATGGACTGTGACGAACGAAATACTCTGGCAACAATGACAAGGGAAGACAAAGCCTATATACACATGGGGAGGGGAGACAGGTGGAAACAATCAGGAATCAGGGGAGTCACCAGACCGGTGACACAGGAGGAGGGGCAAGGGGCCGCGGTGTGACAATAATGAGATAATCTAACGCTGTTCTTGGGGCACGTGGTGAACGAGAATGGCGTAGCCACTAACCCGGCCAAGGCGGGTTTGCCTTGGCCTAGCCAACGCTGGCGAACTGCAAAGTTTTCTGGGCCTGGCAGGGTACTACCGCTGGTTTGTCCGGGACTTTAGTACGGTCGCCAGCCCCCTCCACCGTTTAACCGAGGCGGGCCGGCCGTACGTCTGGGACAACGCCTGCGCCACGGCCTTCGCCCGACTCCAGGCGGTGCTCACCGAGGCCCCGGTCCTGGCTTACCCCGACGCTGGTCGTCCTTTCGTCCTCGACACCGATGCCAGTAACGTGGGGGTCGGTGCGGTCCTCTCCCAGGGAGTGGGGGAGGGGGAACATCCCGTCGCCTACTTCAGCCGCACTCTCAGTCGGGCGGAGCGCAATTACTGCGTGACCCGATGGGAGCTGTTGGCTGTGGTTCTGGCCGTGCGGCATTTCAGGCCGTACCTACATGGCAGGCGCTTCCTGATTACGAGTGAGTACGACTTTGAGATCCAGCATCGGGCGGGGCGGCTCCACAACAATGCTGACGCACTCTCCCGTCGGCCCTGTGCAATCCTGGACTGTCGTAGGGCTGTCAACGAATATTCGAGGTTCGAATATTCGTTCGAATATGTATCCAAAAACGCGAATTCGAACGTGAAAATTAATATTCGAATGTGAAAAAACACTCCCGCGGTACAAGCGCCTCTATCTGCTTTGTGAATGAGCCTCTGTCTGTTCGCGATGTCCCTCGTTTTAAAGTAAGGAAATGCCCAGCGAAAGCCGCCGCCCACCAGCACTCTCAACGAGACGGCAAACATAGAACACATACTGTACAAAGTAATCTGATGAGGCTACTGTAGGCCTACAGCGTAATCTGATAGGCTACTACTGTACGTGCATGTGCGCGGGAAGTTGTACGTGATCTGATACTGTACGTACTGTACGCATACGCACACATACCCGGGAAATGTAAACCAATCACAGCAACGCAAAAACCAAAAACAGCTACGTCATGATTATATGTGAAAAACCGTTATCAGATGAAAAATGGCTGAAAATACAGAACACGTCGCGGCTGCATCAGAGTCGGGGAGGGAGACCATAACCCCCCGCAACCTTACAAGTGCCGTGTGGAGGTTTTTTGGCTTTTGGGCTCAGCTGGGAAAAATTGTTGAGCCAAGGCATAAGGTTATTTGCAATTCAACTGTGCAAAGTTGAATTGGCCTACCACTCGACAACCAGCAACATGCGGGCACATCTGTCCACGGCGCACCCGGGTGAGTTCTCGGCAAAGTCCAGACAGCTTTTTTTTCATGAATCCGAACGGTGCGTAGTGCTGGCCCTTTCGCTGACATGGTGGAAGACGTAGGCGACATGCATTTTTTTCTTTATCGATTTTAATAGGCCTTCTCGATAAATGGTAAGCAAAGCAAGGAACGTTACCACTAGCATACTTTGTAACATTCAGAAGCGGGCGTCTTCTTCAGATTACTATAGTTTGCGCGCTTGCAGGTGTGGTGGTGAAATGCAAGCCATACAAAGTTGTGGCTTTTCATGATTAGGCCTCCACGTTACTGGGCTGTTTATAGGATATATATATATCCCACTAATTTGAACCATGGTTTTGTCGCATTATTGACATATTGACGGCAACTGCGTAAAATAGGCAACCAGATATTCGAATAGTTCGAATTCGTGATTTTTTTCAAAACGAACATTCGAATGTCATTTTTGAGCAATTTTGACAGCCCTAGACTGTCGCTACTGCCTCACCAGGAGAGCGGGCCCACGAGTCTCCAATGGTGGGGGCTCTCCAGACCATCGGGGATTGCTGGGGGTGCACAAGACGAGGACGACGCCGCTCCATCCTCAGAGCGGGTTAACCGCACCCTGGCCACCCAGTTTGCCATCCTCACCAGCCAGCACCAGCAGAACTGGGACCGTCACCTGCCCCTTGTCCTGTGGTCCTATCGGACGGTGGTGCAGGAATCAAGTCACTGCACACCAGCTGCCCTCATGTTCGGGCGGGAGCTCCGGACACCGGTGGACTTGGTGTTCAGGTCCCCGCCCGAGCCTAAGCTCCCCGGGGGTGCGGCTATGGACAATTTCCACAGGCTGAGGGATCACCTGCTGGTGGTCCACGACTACACCCGCCGGACTCAGGCTGCCTCAGGGGTGAGGCAGAAGAGGGGCTATGACACTCGCTGCCAGGGACGAGCGTTCACACCCGGGGACAGGGTGTGGGTGTACTGCCCCGCCAGAAAGAGGGGGGTCTGCCCCAATCTGCGGTGCCACTGGCAGGGGCAGGGGGAAATCCTCGACAGAGTGTCCGAGGTGGTGTACCGGCTGCGGGTGCCGGGTGCTCGGGGGCGGGTGGTGGTGTTGCACCAAGACATGCCATGTTCCTGTTATGTTGGTATGTCTTCGAATAAAAACAAACTCTCATAGTTGTGCGGTGTAAGGGGCGCGAGAGTTGTACTAAACGGTTGAACCTGGTCTTCCGTCTCTTCCTGACCGGCGCTATAATATTTACCATTCAATTTCGCAATCGCTGCTGTCAGTCCCATAGAAGAACATGACAGCGCGGCGTGTTTGGAACTATCCAAGCTTGCGTGAACCACGTAACCATCCCACCGGCGAGATCAAAGAGTGTAACAACTCTTGGTACTGAGGGCATGTAAAACAGTCAGATTTAAATGATTTTAGGCCAGTGGCACTTACCTCCATAGCAATGAAGTGTCTGGAGAAGATTGGGCTGACCCACTTAAAAAATAGTTGCTCAAATGGACACAATACCATTTGCATACAGGCAGAAAAGAGGTGTGGAAGATGCAATCACCACCCTTCTAAATGGAACATACAAACACCTGGAATTACCTTATCATATTTACGCATTCTGTTTGTTGACTTATCATCAGCGTTTAATACGATTCAGTCACATATCCTCACTTTCAATTCTGAAATGGATTTATGACTTTTTAACTTATAGAAAACAGTATATAAACTAAGGCAGGCGACTTTCAGTCATCCCTCATTGACACAAATAGGGGCGTGCCCCAGGGGTGTGTCTTTTCTCCACACTATTATACACACTTTACACAAATGACTTGTGAGCCACACCCCTGAATGTTTTCATATTAGTTTTTCTGACGACACTGCTTTAGTGGGTTTCTTAACAGGTAATGAGATAATCTACAGACAGGAAATTTAACAGTTTTATGAATGGTGCAATGCTAATTCCTTGATTCTAAATATTCTGAAAACCAAAGAAATGGTAATCAATTTAAAGAAAAGGCCCCCTTCTAAACAACTTCACAAGGGGATGAGATAGATATGGTGGAAGAGTATTAATATCTAGGTACTATCATAAATAATAAATTGACATGGAAGGCTAATTCTCAAAGACCCAACAAAGATTTGATTTATTAAGAAATCTGCGTAGTTTTAAGGCTAATACAACGATCTTGAGATTATTTTATTTAACTTTTATACAAAGTGTTGTGACCTTTGCGATTCAGTGTTGGGGGGGACAGTGTTGTCCAGAACAGGAATATGCTGGTCAAGGTTACAAAATTGGGCAGGAAAATAACTGGTAATAACTATTTGCTGATGAAAATACAATATATTTGGTTGATTAAAAGATTGAATTCAGATAAAGAGCCACCCTAAAGTATGCATTATGCACTGTGAATGTTCAGTCTTTATCTTTTTATATTGTCTGTTTTTATTAGTCTGTCATTCTGTCTATCATTATCTGAGTCTGTATGTGTATGGCATTGTGCTTGTATGTGCTGTTTGTGCTTATACAGTATGTTATTTATGCTCCAAGTGCAAGACAAATTCCTCTTGCGGCAATAAAGGTTTATCTAGTATGTGAGGGTACTAACAATAAAAGGGTGCCTAGTTCAGTACCTTTTATAATCAGATATGAATTATTCAGAACAAACCCTGTTTCTATGGATGAATGTTTGGAGGGTAAAGAGAACACCAGCCTGCATTCACACAGTAAATATTTGTGAATAGAAACATACACAGTTGAAGATGGCTATTAATGAAAACTAAAATTAATGTTGATCATTTTGATATCACCACCATGGTGGAGTTCAGCCTGTAGCCACGAGGTGAAGCTGTTGCGTCACTGACCATCCCACGTCATTTAACGGTTGAATTTAGTTCTAGAATCGGATTTACCATGAAGGTTCATGCTCAGATCATCTTCACTCCGTCAGATGGTTTACCACATATAACAATCAAAATGCCAACCTCATCTAGATCCAGATGGTATGGTGGACCTGGATTCTGTTCCCTGGTTCCTCTCTGTGGTTGTGTATACTCATGGGTTCATAACAAGACACACACAGTCCACTTCTTTGCAATGAATAGTGATGGCCAACACTTGTCGCTCGTAAAACACAACTGTGTATGAAGTGTGATGGAGGAGGCTGTATTCATGTCTCAGCTGACTCAGATAAAAGCGTTTCTAAACTAAACATGGAGAACATGTTGTTGCCCTGAGTTCAGACCTCTGGGAGGAAGTCATTAAGACATCTGGCGATTGGCTGCCTAACAAACAGAGAATAATGATTGGATGGATGATAACAGGATGGCCTTCAGGCACACTCCCATGCATGCTCACTTCCACACATCACTGTGTGTGTGTGTGTGTGTGTGTGTGTGTGTGTGTGTGTGTGTGTGTGTGTGTGTGTGTGTGTGTGTGTGTGTGTGTGTGTGTGTGTAGACAACAGAGTTAAGAATGTGATGTTCAAGTTTACACAAAGCATCTGTTGGACAGGAAATGTCCTCCCTGCCTTTTAGGGAGCAAAGGGTGAATCCGTGAAATCAAACCTCAGTAACTCAAAGTCATGATAGACTTTCAAAACAAACAGAATGCACAAGAACCATTTACACATACATTAAAAAAGGGACAAAAAAAACAACAAGAGAATAAATGGTCTTAATATCCCAGCAACAAAACAATGGTCAAATGCTTTGACCAAACAAAAAAAACGGTAATCAAGACGGGACAGACATAGACCAACGAGACCAGAGAGAACACGCACAGTGACACGTTTTCCTAGAGTCTGCCTATGGCCATAAGCCTTGCCCTCCCCTCCAGCCCTACTACACTGTGTTACCCTGACTTTACCCCCTATCTGATATACTGCACTGTGTTAGTCTGACTTTGCAACTATCTGATGTACTGCACTTTGTTACTCTGAATTTTATCTTTATTTGATGTACTGCACTGTATTTCATAACTTTTTAAAACAGCCGGCCCCCTGATCAAAGAAAAGTTGTTAATGTAACCCAATGGAATCGAAACAAAGAAATAAAGTTTCCTTCAATCAAGGTTAGTAAACAATTTTTTGGCCCACAATTTTGGTCAGACAAAGAATTCCAGAACTTTCTGGCCACAGAGAGAGATGGTCTGCCAGATGAATTCCATATATTCAACCATCACACTGCCCAACGTGACATAGGACCAGTGGAAAGAACTGCCAGGTCCTGAAGCTTGTAATAGGTCAGATCATCTTAATGATGCTGTAGGGCTCCGATATCCCAATGGGCCGCGTTCAACACCACTCACCTTAATGCTGGAGCTCGGAGCTCAAGGAATCAATGAATCAAGGACAACTTTGTGGAACCAAGCCACGGTCTCCATGGCTCCTCACTACCATATCTTCCACGTTTCCCTGAGTCTCTGGACGAGAGTTTGCAGCGTGTGTCAATTATGACTAAGTAGCTCTTCCCCAACATTGGGCATGGAAAAGTAAATCCTGTTTGGTATCAACTCCCATGTATCAGAGTAACTAAACCGCTCATGAACCTCCAAACACCTCAGAATCCTGATCTGGCTTTGATATGGTGTACACATGTGCACTTTGTGTTGAGGTTGTGCATGTAATTTGTTGCATAGGTGTGATTCGCTGAAGACCTCGTGCAGCCATAGAGAGTGAGCGGTAGAGGACACCGTGAGAGGAGTGCTGTGATGGCCACCCTTCTCTTGGGTCAAAGGGAACCAATCATCAGGAACATGGGAGGTAAAGGGTGGGGGTGAGTTGTGATGGATTAGGAAGGTTCCATTGGTGTTGCTGATCTGGGCCTGATAATCAGGGGAAAAGGAAAGAGAGAAGTGATATGTACCCAGGTCTCAGATGGCTAAGTCTCCCAGAGGTGGTTGTATGATCAGGGCAGGCTATCTGGCTCAATCTGTAGCCCTTCATTTAAAGTACAGATAATGTGTCTATCAGCTTAATGTCCCCTGGTCACACTGGACTGCAGACCAGACTCACGCCGGGATTCCACTGGATGCAGAACGACTCCGAAACGGCTCCGCTACAGAACGGCTGCGTACTCCGACTCCGAATCCCGGCGTAAAGCCTAACGCCGGGTTTCCACTGGATGCGGAACGACTCCGAAACGGCTCCGCTACGGAACGGCTGCGTACTCCGACTCCGTCAACTCACACCGGTTCCGTCATGATCTGCACTGTTGCGGGTCCGCCTGTGACAGCGGAGTCCCGAGGGCGCACGAGTTCTCGTGAGTTCACGCATAATCACGCGATATAACCAGAAGAGAACCACAAGCATTTAAAAGGTTCATTCCATAGTCATTCAGAGGAGTAGAAGAAGATCGAAGATCCAAAAGAGATGTATTTAGGTATAGACTATATATCTAGGTAAAGTTTGTCAGGGGAAAATTGAGAAGTAATTTATATTTATGTCCACCTTTTGAAACAAACACACACAAACACGCATGCATGCAGAAATCACACCCCATGCAGAAAACATACCCTTATATACAACCACGCAAAGCAGCCAAATACATCACTTGTAGATGTATTTGAAGATCTTCAAGTTGTGAAATACGATCCGCCGTGAAACAAAATAAAATACCTCTGTTTCACGGCGGATAAGGGTATGTTTTCTGCATGTGTTGTGATTTCTGCATGCATGCTTGTTTGTGTGTGTTTGTTTCAAAAGGTGGACATAAATATAAATTAGGCTACTTCTCAATTTTCCCCTGACAAACTTTACCTAGATATATAGTCTATACCTAAATACATCTCTTTTGGATCTTCGATCTTCTTCTACTCCTCTGAATGACTATGGAATGAAACTTTTAAATGCTTGTGGTTCTCCATAGAAATAAACACTAGAAGTCGCGTTGACTACCACGGTCTATTGGAACGAATGCGTCAACAAAGCCGCCATCTTGCTACAGGGGCACGCAGCTTCGAACGTCAATCGGGACAGGCCATAGGCTATTCATACATAATTAAACTACCTTAAATCGGCGAGTTTATTTTCTTGCTTCGTTACGAATGTCAAAATAAAATAAAATAAGAGGTTTTTGTTAACATAACCTGTTTTTACGTTCAATCTAATTTACATAATTCCATTCCAAAATAGGCCAGCAATGTTAACAATGTAAATTTAAAGATGCTGGCAATCAAACAAGCGCACGCAGCATTACCATTCAAAGTCCTAGTTATGCCTTAAAAAAATGTTGCAAAACAACCTTTTCCATTAATTTCCCAAGTTGTGGCAGATAAAGTGGGCCTGACATGGAGATCCCTGATTACCCGTTTACTTACCTTCAACCACACAATCTCAGGGGTAGCACACTATACGCAAAAGACATTTGTAGAGAACTCCAGACAATTTACTGTACACAATTAATTTTCCAGGCAAAGAATACTATATCTTAATATAGTAAAAAAATTAAATCTTTTTACCTGCTTTAAAAAAAAAAAAAGAACTAGAAAGGACTAGTCCATAGACACAGGCATCTTGTACAGCTTTGTAGAGACAATGAATTACACAATACATTTTCCAGGCAAGGAAAATACTTTCCACATTTATGTTCATGCTGTTAGTTTTTAATCAGTTTTCCAACTTTTGATTTTGACAGCCTACGCAGCAAAGTGCAAACCCACTCTTTGCACATGCCCCAGGGTTGTACATGTTTTTGAACAAGTGCAAGTACAATATACGTTTTGCAAAACACATACTAAATCATTGAAAATATTTATATTGTAGAGGTAAATATAGTAGCAGTACTGAGAAGTATTGTAAGATACAATATTATGGACAGGTACTGTAAAATCATATATATTAAAAGGATATTACTGAAAATGGTTTATATGTGTAATGTTACTATACAGTAGTAAATGAACTGTACTGCAAATACAGTGTCGTATCGTTTGAACAGCCGTATGCGGCGCAAAAGTCTGGCATCTTTCCCTCGCAGGCGTAGTCAAATGACTCACTGAACCCCTGTACCAAGATGGCGGCCGTATCGACGCATTCCAAGAGGCTCAACGCGACTTCTAGGCTGTTTCCCAGGCTGTGTCTCAATTCAGGGGTTGCATCCTTCGAAGGGTGCATTCGAAGGGCGATTACGTCACTGCGACGCGTCAAGGCCTGTCCCATTTCGAAGGCTCCTTCAAATGCGGCCGACAAATGCAGCCTTCTTTTCCCGGATTTGAAGGATACATCGGATGTATCCTTCGTGGCCTTACTTATCCCAACATTATTGCGGTATCCCAACATTCATTGCGCGTTGGATTATGGCGACCGAAGAGTTATCTGAAGCGGCAGGGACAAGTTTTACATTTAAATGTAAGTATTGATAGGTTTCAAACTTTCAAGTCACTCGAATAACTAACGATACAAATGTTAAAAATTACAAAACTAATTCTAACATTTGGTTTAGGGAGCAAGGAGCATACTGCTCGATTTATAAAGTTGAGGGGGGAGAATGAGGCCCTTTTCACAGGGGCCAAATACTCGGCCAGTGTGGCATGGGGGTAAGGAAACAATAGTTTTGTTTATTTATAACATAAGTTAGGATAAGTAGAGGATGAGTGCTAATTTAACTGTAATCTTTACAAGATGGTCAAATGTAGATATTACAAATGGGCTATTGTTAACATGGGCTATTAACATGATTGATAAATGTTTATCTTTTCTCTGGTTTTCTCTCTGTGATTAATCATCTCTCTGTGATTAGGACAATTCTGGAGAAACGGTCCAGAAGCACTGCCAGGGCCTCCCTGCTCAGCCTAAAATCTGTCTTTGTCTCCTGGCCATTGAAAAAACGGTCCAGGACAGGAGCTGTAATATTAATCCTGCAGTACAGGGGTCTGGGCTGGTTTAGGGAAAGAAATAGAAGGAAAAACTGTTGAACAATAGCTGGATATTAAGTGTGGAGAGCTTAGATAGATAAGGCTTAAATATATCTATCGTTATCTATCTATCCAACAGTTATATATCTATTTAGGTTACTAAACCTGTTTTAGCTGATTAATGACAAAAACATTTTTTTATACAAAAGTAAGGTTTGAACTGTTTTAAATATATAATTTATCAGATGTCAAAATGTCAAAGTTCAATGACATAAACGCCATATAAGAACGGGTGTGAACTAACTAACTGACGTTAATGTTAACATTACTATTATTATTGATAATAATAACAATAATGAACATTACTACTTGTTAAAAGTAAAGTTACACAGCTTTACCAGTCTTTGGTCTTCTCCTTCTCGGAGACGGAGAAAAATCACCCGCCGGCTCCGGCGGTGAACTCTTTCCACCTCCTCCAATAAAAGATAAAAAATAAAACATAAAATCAAAATTTCTGGTTCCATACTTGTGTTCTGTGTTCTGTGTTTTGTGTTCTGTTGAAAAGAGCGGCAGGGAGAAAGCTAATGGAGTTTGTTATTGAACTGTTAACCCGCGAATTCGGGTTCAGGAGCAGCAATAAGAGCGGCACGTCATCACGCAAGGTAAAGGGCGTTAACGGCTTTTTACGCAATCCGGAAATGCTCCGTAGGCTAGACCGTCCCATTCCACAACGCTCGTTCGGCCTTCGATGCAGCCTTCGCGGTCTTCGAAGGCCACACCTTCGAAGGACGTGTCCTTCGAAGGATGCAACCCCTGAATTGAGACACAGCCCCAATGTCAAGGAAGCATGCTCAACGAGCGTCCTTTTAAGGACGCTACGTCATAGAACGCCGACAAGCACTGTTCCAATGTTGAGGACACTCGAAATTTACGCCATTTTTGCGTCCTTCTTTTTTGAGAATTCCGAGATTTTTCAAGGATGCATCGATGCATCCTAGATGAGCCCAAACTACCCACAATCCTGTGCGTTCACTGCGCGGGATCTTGAAAATGGCAGAGCAGTACACGTTCAAATGTAAGTGAAGTTATATTAGTTTTCAGAAATATTTTGTGCCGTATTGCTTTTTATAGATTCATCGTGTTAATGCAAATAATCAAGCTTAAAGACTTGTGCCACTTTTCAAACGTTTTTGCAACTTAATGATACCGTACGTCGCTGTGTTGTGTGTATGTATATATATATATATATATATATATATATATATATATATATATATATATATATATATATATATATATATCATTGCTTCCATGTTGTATTCAGAAGTGCACATGTGTTTACAAGCGGAAACGCAGTATTAAAAAGCGGAAGCAGAAGCGCATCCACACTAGCAAGTCGTTCCAAAGTCCGAACAAGGAAGCACTCGAGCGAGCACTCTCCATAGGACGCGACTAGCAAGGACGCGTCCTAGCAAGGCTGCAGCCTTCACATTGGGAAACAGCCCTAGTGTTTATTTCTATGGTGGTGTTTCTACTAGTTATATCGCGTGATTATGCGTGAACTCGCGAGATCTCGTGCGCCCTCGGGACTCCGCTGTCGGCCTCGTGCCCACTACCTCCGTCAGTTGTCCGTCACCCATTGACTTTGAATGGGGACGGACGCGCAATGCATTGTGGATCCGTCCGTTCAGTTGGAGCGTTCGAAACCGTCAGAAAGTTGAAAAATGTTCAACTTTTTCGGCAGCGACGGATCCGTCATCCAATCAGATCGCGTATGCAAATTTAAGCACTGTGACGCGACTCGGGCTCGATACTGGAAAGCGGTAGAGCGGCGGAGAAGTTAATTTAAAAAATGGAGCGCGAAGCGATTTGATTGGCTGACGGATGCCTCTGCAAAGACTACTCCCCCATCCGTGAGCCACGCCTTCCCAAGTCCGTTGACTGACGGTGCAGTGGGCACGTACCGCACAGGCGGACCCGCAACAGTGCAGATCATGGACGGAACCGGTGTGAGTTGACGGAGTCGGAGTACGCAGCCGTTCCGTAGCGGAGCCGTTTCGGAGTCGTTCCGCATCCAGTGGAATCCCGGCGTAAGAAACATGCCTTATATCTCCAACAATAAGACCAGCAATACATGATGATGTCCACAGTCCAACAAGACCATTAACACGTGGAGAGAAACAAGATGTTCATTACAGCAGTTGAGGATGTGATTTGTGTTCTAAAAAATCTGAATAATAGTAAGGTTATTGGAAAGTAAGAAAGTTAACATAGGCCTTTTGCTGTCAGTTTTATTAGTCGTTAAAGTGGAATGTAAAGAAATTAGTCAGGTTCATTATGGTTGGATTTCAACTTCCGTTGGCTTTTTGTGGAGAGTATGAAAACTAAACATTTTTGGAAACCTTAGTAGGCCTATAAGCAATCAGAAAAACAATGTTTCCATTTGCCTCGAGTCCTATATGGCCGCCATCTTGAATTTTACAAAATGGCTGGGTGAAAAATGTTTTTGTCAATATCTCAGCTTCTAAATAACCTAGAGCTTTTATTTTGACAGCTAAACTACCATTTTCAGGGCCGTGGAATCCAATGTTACTAGTTGCAGAGGTGTTGAGACATTTGTTACAGCAGTTCTTGCAAATACTTACTAATTTCATAAGACAAATTGGTCATTTGGCATACTAAGCAGCAAACACAATGACATTTTTATCTAGTGGTCTGATTATTGTAGTAGGTCTATATTGTATAGGTAACTCTACCCTACATGTAAGTGTGACAAGTTGTATAAAACAATTTATTCATAGGCCTACATACAATTTATTTTGAGGTAAACATAATTCATTTGAAAACCTAATTTCAGTTTTTAGAATATGTAATTTCAATTATGGTAGTTGTGAATGTATATGGAAACGATGCAGCTAAAGAGTAATACCAAGAAGAGGAATGCTGATAGGTAATTCAGATCCTTATGTGTGTGGTTTAATGATTATTCAATCTGTTGGTAATGCCTCTGGGCTCCAGTAGGGGGATCGCGCTCGTCTTCCTCATTCTATATATAGATGAGTTCCTCATCCTCCTCCTGTTATTCCCCTTTTTAAGGTAATTACCGTTTGCAAAGCACTGTATACTTATGAACACATGTTGATAGCAATTTTCCTTATGTTATGCTGGTTTTAAATGCATGGAAAATACGTTTTCGTTGGACTTATTTGTTGTTTAGTTTCTTGCTAACTCAGACGTTTAAGCTAGCAGCCGGATACCTTGTGGCCACGCCGTAGAGTCTGAATGTTGACATTGGTGTTTAGGCGTGTTACTGTTTCATTTATCTATTAATATTTGGAACTAATTCATGTCATGGCGACGGAAATTGAGTCAACAAGGTAATAATACATTTCATTGTTGAAATGTTCCATGATAACTTGGTTTGTAAAAGCATAATTTACATGTCGTGTTTATTTAGTCAAAATATTAATTTAGATCATTTAGAACATGTTAAAAAGACATCCTAAAACTGGGTGTGCGTATGTATACATTTGTCTGTTGTTTGTATGCGTTGTGTAAAATAAGATTCAATACAGACGAGTGAAGGAAAGAGCTGCGTGTGTGTTTTTCTCATCCTTCTCCCATTACTATTCCCCGTTACCACCAACAACATAAGTTGGTGGTCGTTGTATTACAGTGGTATTTTTTATTTTTTTAGCAGGCTCTAAACATGAAACCACAAGCTGCTGAAGAGGCTACTTGTCAAGATCAGGAGTCTTATCAACTGGAAGCAGTGTATGCTGTGCCAGTCTGATGCTGACAAGGAAGAATTGGTGCAACATCCCCGGATGGACTCCTACCAGCACGTGCTGGATATAGTACAAGAGAGGGCCAATGTGCATGATGGCAACTATATTGAGGTCTAACGACGACTGCAAAGCTGTACAAAGAACACACTCTGTACACATCACCGTAGTTGCTATGCAAATGCAACTAACAAAGACCATCTATCCAACGTGCCTGAGACTGTCATGCACATGCATTAGCTACTGGCCACCACACTGCCAAGAAACGTGGAAAGAAAAGAGGAAGCACTGAAATGGACAAATCAGGTCCATCAACATCTGGCTCTTCAACACCATTCATGAGGTCCCGTACAAGTCCACTTGAGAATGAACAATGTTTCTTCTGTCAGAAAGATGATGATGAGCAGCTCTATCAGCTGAGGACAGTCAACGCTGGAAAATCTCTTAAAGAATGTGTTGAAAGATCAAATAATGACATACTGAAAACAAGACTGAAGACATGTATTTCACCAGGGGATGCACGTTTCATTGATGTTCGGTACCACAAATCCTGCTGGACAAAGCATGTTTTCCATGGACAGCGAGAAGCCAACACCAGTAGAAGCAGAACAGGGCGCAAAGAACCCTTGCTACAGCGTGCAAGTCTGCTCGAGCTGATCAACCTTATTGATGTCCAAACACAGAACCAAGCATACCTACCTATGGACGATATCGAAACCACATATGTGAATATGCTTGGCACAGAAGGCTTGGAAAATCACCGACCTACATTCAATAGAAAGTGGCTGAAAGAAAAGACCCTCAATGCCTTGCCACACCTTAAGTCCTGTCTTCAAAAAAATCGAAGGAAGTCAGCTGTTCTCTATTCCCCAGAGGCATGCGAGGAAAGCATGGTTCATTCTGCGACGGAAAGTAATGGCGATGAAGAGGACAACATTCAGAAAATCTACAGAGCAGCACAGGTGATAAGGAAAAGCATCGCAAACTTTACCAAGACAACCAAGGATACAAACACCATAGAGGTCACCAGTGACATCCATGACGTTCCAGTTGAGCTGTATACCATGATCCGCTTGATCATGATAGGGCCTGCTGACTGCCTGGAAACTCAAAGGAGGGCCAAAGTTGTTGACAGAGCAGCACTCACGGTGAGCCAGAACATCATGTATGGATCCAAATCCAACCGACAGGTCAACTACAAGCCAAGAAGAGAATCAGCAGCATTCAGGCCACCCCATACGCGAGAAAACCCACAGGTCCTGGGGCTGGCTTTGACTATTCATCACGGCACCCGCAACAAGATGCTGATGGATCTTTTCAGTGCACATGATTACTGTAATTCCGTATGGCCGTACACTGCTACTGGAAACAGCTCTGGCCAATGCTGTTGTACAAAACACCAGAAAGTTCCACAGTCTGTATGTACCACCATTCTTGAAGAAGGGTTCCTTTGTGTTCTTCGCAATAGATAACACAGACTTTTCAGAGGACACTGCTGACGGGAAAGGAACCACCCATGGAACGATTACTGCTGTGTACCAGAAGGCAGAGTTACCTGGAGAACAAGTTGCACCACCCTTGAAGATAGGATATGCCCAGAGTCTATCTATCACTCCATACCATGTAGATATGCTGCACTGTGACAAGCCAAAACCACAGCTTGCCTAGAGAACAGACCCCTTTGTCACCAGCAAGGGAATCTCAGGATCCTACCAGCTGACACAACTAGGATGGATTGTTGCTACTGCTTTATCCAGAATGGAAGCAGGGGAAGAATCAAGAAATATTCCAGGCTGGGCAGGCTACAACTCGCTGTTGTCTGAAAGCAGGCCACTGACCCAGGTCGGAGCCCTACCACTACTCCCAGAGGTGGCACACGAGTGGTCAACCCTGCTGACTGTGATCATGCAAGCAAGTCAACTGAGAAAGCTGGCTGTTGGTGAAGATCACCCCACTGTAATTTCTTTTGAAATGGCTCTTTATGAGAAGGTGGTCAAACTGCTAGATGACAGACCTGACCTGAAACGCACAGTTGTCCCACGACTGGGAGAGCTACATATTGTCATGGCTGCCCTCCGCGCTCTTGGTACCTCTATGGAGAACTCCGGCATCGATGATGCCTGGATAGAAGTTGATGTCTATGGGTCTGCAACAACAAGGCAAATCCTGAAATGTACCCATTACAAGCGTGCTCTTCGTGCCCACACCTATTCATATGTAGCTCTCTATGAAATGGCACTGGAGGAGTTTTTCAATGACAACCCACAACTGAAAGAGGTCTGTCTGAAGGCAACAGAGGAAGTTGAAGCTGCCTGTTCAGATGGGAGCAAGCACCGAAAGGTGAGTCTGTGAAACAAGCCAATACCACCCTACTTGAGGCCTTGACCACTGCTGATGTCATCACAGTTTTCCAAGAATGGGAAAAACAAGGATCCAAGAATGCAATGTTTAAGGCAATGATGAACTACCTACATCGAGTAGAAGCAATCTTGTTCTTTGTTGCTTCAACCCGGAATGCCGAGCTGGAGCTTCATCTCCAAGCCGGAGAGGAGCTGAGCAAGCTCTTCTTCGCCTTTGAACGGATTAAATACAAGCGACTGTGGCCCAGATACATCACAGACATGCATGATCTGAGGACCAATCACCCTGCAACCTGGGAAGAGCTGCAAGCAGGCAACCTTGCAGTCACAAAGAATATCATTCCCTTTGTATCCATCGGGGCGGACCATGCATGCGAGCATCTGAACAAGCTGATGAAAATTCATTCTGGACTCGTCGGCATCTCGAACAATGCCAATGCTAGACAGAGGTTCTTCTTGGTCACACCAGAACTCTCCCGTATTGCAAAACAGTTCAAGAGTCAGTTTGACTTGGAACCCGACCAAACCAGAGAGCATCATGACCTTGGGCCAAGTGCTGTCAAGAAGGTGCATGATGTTATTGACAAGATCAAGGCAGCCATACTGAAACATGGAAACCCATTTGCTGTTGAAGATGAAAAGCTGCACAATGTGATCACTCATGCCTACATCCCTGATGAGTATGTACCAAAGATCTTGAATGCAGATGTGACTGGTCAAAAGCTGTATGAAGACTACGTTTCAGAGCGAATTAATGGAGATGTTAGCTTATGGGCACCAGTAAAGAAGGAGAACAACAAGATGTTCATGTCTGCAAACAAGAAAATCACAGTAAAACTCAGAGACAAGAATGTAGATCTAAAGGAGACCAAGGACTTGTTTGGCAGACTGATGGTACTGGCCAGGTCCAGCAGAGACATCAACCTGAAAGAGGCCATTGGGAACTACGAATTCACTTTGACACCAAGAGCCCTTTTTGCTCCAGATGGTACAATCCTGCCATGCCTGGACAAATCAAAGTTGATCCACCTCCTCAACAAGTTCGCTACAGCAGAAACTCCACAGGAAGATCAGCAGCCAGAAAATGGGATGGACACCACACCAGATGCTCCAAGTCGCAAGATAGACCTGGTAGATGCAATGGTTCTTCTGCAGAAAATGGCAAAGAAACCAGCAACCATAGTGACAGTCAAACATCTCAGTGAATGCTTCAACGACAGGCTGATGTTCCTCACACGAGACTATGATGAAATTATCCTTGTGTTCGACACATACAGGGATGATTCTCTGAAGAGTGCTACCAGGGATAAAAGAAGGCAAGGAAGAGCACCAATCCAGTATCAGGTCCGAGATGACACAAACATAAAACTCATCCCAATGAGCAGGTTCCTTTCACATGACAAGACGAAGGCTGACCTAACCAACTATCTTGCTGCAAAGACTCTAGAGTACAACAGTATATCAAAAAAACTGGTCATCACCTCTTCTTCAGGGCATACCAGGAGCAACAAAGACTTGGTGTTCCAGGACAACAATCACGAAGAAGCAGACACACTGTTGATCTACCAGGCTGTGCGGGCAACACAGCGAAACCCACCTGATGCAAAGATGGTTTTCTTCTCCCCAGAGACAGATGTGCTAGTGTTGGTCATAGCAAACTATGACCTCATGCTGAAGAACACGTCCGTTTCCATGGCCTCTGGGGTTATGGGGATAGAGCCAATAAGGAGAGCAATAGGGTCAGAAAGAGCACTTTGCCAGCCTTCCATGCGTTCACTGGCGCTGACAACACTGGAAGGTTCTCACGTATAGGCAAAGCAACCTGGCTGCAAGTTTACATGAATGCAGATAAAGATGTAATCAGTTCACTGCAGATGCTTTCAACGGAGGAAGAAGTGACCGAAACTATGTTGGCCACTCTGGCTAGCTTCGTCTGTGCAGCCTACTCCCCCAAAGGCATCTACATCAAGTCCATCTCCGAACTACGATGGCATCTCTTCTGCAAGCATATGGCAGGAAAGTGATAAGCTACCTCCTACCCTTGGAGCTCTAAGACAAACCATGTCCTGAGAGTCCATATCCAAGCCAGAGTGTGGGGGACAGGCCAGCATTTGCTTCTGCAAGATTTCTCAGATTGGATCCCCTGCAGAATGGCTACCACAAGGAGTCTGATGGCCAGCTGAAACCAACCATGACAGATGCCCTTCCAGCTCCAAAGGCCATCATTGAGATGGTTAGCTGTCAATGCAAAAGAGACTGTTCTTCTGCCAGATGTTCTTGCAGAAAAAACAACTTATCCTGCACCGATCTTTGCCAGTGCGGCAGTGCGTGTCAGAATGATGAGGACACACAGGATAAGTATGAAACTGATGACGAGGATAGTGATGATATGTAAAGACTCCTTGATTGCCTTAAACATTAAACACATTTCTGTCATGAGGAACATGTTGGCTCTTAATGGACATTAACTTAGTGGAACGCTCATGATTGATCACTTGTAAAACATTCAATAAAACTACAAATTTCAGTCAATTAAGTTTTAGGTTGAATTTAGCTTATTTATTTTTTACCATTGGATTCCTTGGCCCTGAAAATGGTAGTTTAGCTGTCAAAATAAAAGCTCTAGGTTATTTAGAAGCTGAGATATTGACGAAAACCTTTTTCACAGCAGCCATTTTGTAAAATCCAAGATGGTAGGCATATAGGTATCAGGGCAAATGAAAACATTATTTTTCTGATTGCTTGCACAATAAAGTTTCCAAAAATGTATAGTTTTGATACTCTCCAAAAAATTCTGGCGACATTACATAGTGAACCTGACTAAATGTGAAAAAGTTATACTGGAGGCAGTGTAATTAACAAAATGTTACCAAAGCAAGTCCTCCTAAAATCATGTGTCTGGTCTTTCGAGCCAACACACAGAACATATATTACAAGTCAAAAATTTTGATCACGAAAACAGTGAACCAAAATCATGGGAGGAGAATTTTGAATAGAGAAGGAGCTGCACTCCTCCTGGCCTCCTTCCCCTACTCCCTCTCCCGGGCCAATCGGCGCCCAGCTGCCGTGTGTGGGTCTGGAGCCCCTGGGGGAACCATGTGTGTTTGGGACTGGAGCCAACAGTCCGGGCTGACAGAGAGAAGGCGCTATTCATCACCGCTGTGGAGAGGCTTCCGGCAGGTCGACCCTCTGACGCCTTCTGTCCGCAGAGAGCCAAGCAGAGAGCCTGTGAGTTCACACTTTATACCGTCTGTTAAAAACATACCAACCATACACATAGTTTGGCGTTTTTATGTGTTTTAATTTCTCTTTTTGTGAAGGATTTTTCAAGGTTTGTTGTTGATGAAGGGTTTGAAAGGGTTTTCCTGCGGGTTCACTACGAGTAAGCCTCCTGAAACCGATGTGGAATCCGCTTTAATAGGATAAATAGTTGCGTCAATGATCTATAAGGTGTTCAACATTTTTATTCAATTGGATGATCAAATAAACTGACTGAAGTCACTAAGCTGAGTACTAATATAAAAAAGCATTGAAAGGGCATGTCTATCTGTCTGTCTGTCTGCCTGCGTGTCTGTCTGTCAGGTATATTATCTCAGAGGTGGAAAGAGTACAAAAATATTCTACTCAAGTAAAAGTATGATTACTTGGATGAAATTTTACTCAAGTAAAAGTAAAAGTACTGGTCTAAAAAATCTACTTAAGTAAAAGTAAAAAGTAGCTGATTTAAAATGAACTTAAAGTACAAGTTACTAGTTACTTTTAAAAAGCGGGAGGGGACGGGGGTCTCTTCTGTGTAGGGCATTATAGACAAGGGGATATCAATCTCAAACTGGTTTTGTTTAATTAATGCAACACCTTTACAAATTAAAGTATAAATTAAACAAATCATGTCACCACACATGAATGGATGCATACTGTGTCATTATACTTTAGATAAGTTTTTTAAAAAAACAATTTGGAGCAAAGATTTCACATCACATCAGAAGACAACAGCATCGATACAGAAACCTTGGTCGTAATGATACATTTTCAAGAGATAAGTAGGCTAGCCTTAAGCTCCCGTTTTCAGCAACATGGACGTACTAAACAAGAAGACAATTATTTGTGTCTGAAGAGTTTGATTTCTCTGTAGCAAAAACTTTGCAAATTGCAATGAAAATTCAGGGCTAAACAGTCCTTAACCTTTGTTAACAGGTATAGCTTAATGCACTACATTATCATCCGCCTTCAGCTTTGATGGATGTTTCCTCTGTAAACAAATGTTTTAATCATGTAAATCAACATTGTGTTCATTAAACACAGCGCATTTAAAATACTAACATTCATAGCTTAAATTCAAACCACATTTAGTCTTTTACATTATATAAATTGACAGTAGGCCTACTGAGTGCCGTCCAATATAGTAATACATTGACTCTGCATAGGAAAGCATACCTCATACAACCCCATTTCAAGTGTATTGTTACTATGACTTTAACATTCACACAGTTGTTAATTTTGATGTAACTGAATGGGTTCATATCCCTACTTACATTCAAACAGGTTGCCATTTGAATGGGACATCATTCTCTAACAGTGTTGATATGTGATTTATAAAACCTAAAATATCCTGCCATGAAACAGCCACCACAGGATGGCGCTCGTAACACAAAAGCTGTAATAGCGATAGTAGTAAAATCAAGTGGCTAAACTAAATGTCCTCTGGTTAAACTTCAATGGTTATCTCATTAAAAGGTGAGTAAGACCGCTGTTTATTTAAAAAAAGGTTATAATAACTGTGTTTAATGGACGCCGTGGAGACGACGTGGATGCGAGAACCGCCGTGGATTCCTGATAACTGGAACCCTCGTGTCGCATTATATTAACCCTTACCTAGCCTGCTAGTGCACTGGCAACCAACGTTAGCAATGCCATGCATTTTTATATGATGCTATTTCACTTCTTTCGGCAAACACATCTTACATTGCATAATGATGCTGTTTCCTTTTTGGCTCTTGTAACCGAAGTGGTCCTTTATGTAAGGCCAGGGGTTCACTTCGGTTTTACCATCAGCTGTACTTTTTTCCATATCGTCTCTGCGGTCGTGTTTCCATGATCGTCGTCGTTGTCATTTGATTTTGGCGCAAGTTTCCTCTCCTCCCTTCCAATGCAGTAGTTTCCGGTGTTGTCCCGTAAATATAAAAGCTGTCCACGATTTGTATTTTCTTTTATTTTCTTTCCTTTTTTTATTTTTACTCAGTAACGCGGGTGATATAAAATGTAGCGAATTACAATACTTCAAAATAAACATACTCAAAGTAAAAGTAAAAGTATAGATTTTAAAAACCACTTAAAAAATAGTACACAAAAAAACTACTCAATTACAGGAACGCGAGTAAATGTAACTAGCAACTTTCCACCCCTGTATTATCTAATATGGAAGGTATTCGTGTTAGATCAGTCATAAACTTCTATCGTTCTCCTCTCTCATCTCCACCTGACCCCAGCTCACATGTCTGACTGATCACAAGACCTCAGCCCACCGAAACATGTTTAATTAATAGGATGTATTTGATCTGAATCATCATGTCTGTATGCCACACTGTGGTTCCCAGCCGGGAGGATGCTGTTGGACAGAAGTCTACCTGCTGATTGTCTCTGAACATGTGCCTCCCTTTATGACTGAGTCAGAAATATACAGGTACTCTGGAAGGGGCCCCTGGGAGAAGCCAAAAGTTTAGTTTTTTTTTTAACTTTTCTGGTTTTCAAATATTTTTGAAGTAACCAGAAGTAAATAGCATTTTTTTAATTCATGTGTTTCTAACCCTATTTGATTTTAAGCCTAGCAGGAGAGAGCTTTTCTCTGCCTGCTCCTTGAATTAAGGAGGACAGCACAGCGATGTCAGTTTCTCGTCCGGTCTTTATATCTACCCCCTCCGCCGCAAACAACACGCATTTGGATGAGAGTGCGCAGCCAAGACTGTTGGGAGAGAGAGTGCAGTTATGTAAGGGATAATGTACAGAACGCCGGTCATTATCGGGAATAGAAGCCCCAACATGGCGAACCGGACCCCGGCGCGAAGCGGAGGTGTCTTGCTTCACCCTAAAGGGCTTATTTTCGGTAATGACAAGCGACGTTCTATACATTATCCCGCTTATTACACAGCTACTTGCCAAAACGAAAAAATATCTGCACACGGTGTGTCTTTTTACAATTATCATTCGTAGTGTTGATCAGCAGAGAAATAGTCCACCAAAGATGTTGACGTCGCCTAGCAACCGGACACGCTGGTATAACGGGTCATACAGGGCGTTTCGGTCCTGCACACGCAGAGACTCCCATTACATCAGCTATCATCATGATCTCTATGGTAACGCTGATAAACATAACCCTAGTTCGCGGGTTAACAGTTCCAACCAACACAACACCATCAAACATGGCGGATAGCAAGAAAAATTGCAGAAAGTATAATGTTAATTCCATCAATTATAGATTTATTACTTTACGATAAACAGTAGTTTACCTATGTGCCTGCTCTGCGATCACGTTTTCTCTAATGAGGCCATGAAACCCTCGCGGTTACAGGAACATTTATTTAAAAAACATCCTGACAAGGATGTTTTTGGTGTCTTACAATATAGCTTTATTAATTGCTCTGGCCTACCGTTCACTGTAGGTGAGTCTCTGATAATTCCGGGAATAAAAGAGGCTTTCTCCACAGCCTCTTTGCTCAGCAATGATACTGTTGCCCGGCGCATACGGGATATGTCGCTGGACACTGAGCAGCAGCTCTGTTCTGTGGTATTATGGAATAATAGTGTAAGGATTGGAATGCCTTTATTTTGTAGTAACCGGATGTACGTCGGTACCGGGGGAGGGGTTAGCTGGAGTCCCGTGCATGCACACTAGTCTACAAGTTTGATCATAAAGACAGACTCCAATTACGTCGTTGTACGAGCCTCATTATAATAATAACTCGACATTATGTCAGAACTGGGCGACTTGTAAGCAGAGAGAAAGTAAAAAGACGAAGAAGAGGAAAGTGTATTGTTTTGGCGGATGAATGGGAGACGAGCTGGCAGCAATGTCGTAACCTACACCAACTGCTACGTTCACAACACAACCTCCAAAGCCATTCGATTTTACCAAGCCTCAAGATTGGGAATGTTGGATTAGGAGATTCAACCGCTTTCGGCTTGCAAGCAATTTAAACGCGATGTCGGAAGAAAACCAGGTGAACACGGTTGTGTATTGCATGGCGATGAAGCTGTAAATGTGCGAAATGGGTTAACGCTAACTGCGGATGAGAGGAAGATGTACTTGGATGTCAAGGCTGGCTTTGATGCATTTTTTGTGCCTGAAAAAAATGTAATCTACGAAAGAGCCTAGTTCAATCAGTGAGTGCAACTGCCAGGAGAAACGGTGGACTACTCTATACGGACTAGCTGAACACTGCAAATATGGACAGTTACAGAATGTGCTGATCCGTGACAGGTTAGTGGTCGGGCTGAGAAACGTCTCATTGTCAGAGAAGCTACAGTTAGACAGAGACCTAACCCTTGAAACTGCTATAACGAAGGCAGTCTGAAGAAGTAAGACAGCAGTCTGAGTTAAGAGGTGAAAATGGAGTTGCTAGCAAGTGCTCTAATGTTGATGCTGTGCATGCTAAAAGCTACAGAAAACTCAAATTTCCCTCAAAGCCTCAGCCACAAGCACAAACACAAGGGAAAAATAAACCTAATGAATGGCTACAGTCAGGCTCAAAGGCCTGTAATCGATGTGGAAAAATACCCTTGCATGGGATATTGGAATGCCCTTCTAAAGATGCTTTGTGTCACAACTGTGGCAATAAATGGGCATTATGGCAAGGTGTGCAGAAACAGAGCAAAATCTCTGAATTCTGTCACACTGGATGCTGGAAAAGACACGTGGGCGGTGCAGCTACAAGTGAGACAAAAGAAAGTGTGCTTTAAAATAGACACTGTTGCTGATGTCACCGCCCTGCCAGCCGGGGTGTACCATGACATTACAGGGGGGCATGATGTGAAGCACCTGGCAGTATCGACACGCCCATTGTTTGGGCCAGGTGGCAATGTACTCTCTGTCCTAGGTGTAGCCAGAGAAAAGCTGCGCAGAGGCAAAAAGATAGCCATAGAGGACATTTATGTCATAAAGGACCTGCACACTGCACTGTTAGAAAGGCCTGCCATAGAAAAGCTTCAGCTTGTGTGCAGAGTTGACGGCATCACCATGGAATCGTTGAAACAACAGTATCTGAAGCTGAGTAGCGGCTTGGGTCTTGTTCAGAGTCCATACTCAATTTAATTAAAAGTATTGAGCAGAGTTGATAATAAAGACAGACCCCGATTACGACGTTGTACGAGCCTCATTATAATAATAACTCGACATGTTCCACCTTGCGTGGTTGTCCCTTCAGCATCCAGCTTGATTAGACCCCGAAGCCATTTGTTTTGAGAATAATGGCTGGCTGATGAAGTTATTGGCTGGCTAGCCGGCTCAGCCAAAACCTAAATGGCTGCTGCAGCCGCCAAATTTTCCATGGCTACAAATGGCTGAGGCTGCCACACTTCATGTGTATGTTATACTGATTTACTATATCTCAATATTTCCTAGCAATACATGGATTATATATATATATAAAAAATCAGATTTTACAAATTATATATTTATTTTGGTATCTGTAGGGTAAACATTTAAGTAGATTGCAATGTGTTTAGGCTTGGCCTTTAGCCTCTCTGTGATGTAGTTGCAATATGAGAACAATCGTCTTTTCTGAAAACTAATTTTAATGCAGTTTTGCATAGTTACAGCACAGATCAAAACTTGAAACAAAATAGAAATCCTCTTGCAAAACAGGTCATCTCTTCTACTTCCTATTGTAGTAGCATACAATGTGTTTAGGCTTGGCCTCCTCAAGCCTAAACACATTGAAGGCTACTACAATAGGGAGTAGAAGAGATGACCTGTTTGGCAAGTGGATTTCAGGAATAGCTCAATTCCTACACGTCTATTAAACTAATAAACTAAACAATTTTTTCAATTTTTGTATAGTAACAGCACAGATCAAAACTTGAAACATACAATAAGACAACTCTTTCAAGAATAGTTCAATTCCCACACGTCTATTAAACAAAACACCCCTTAAAATCCTCTTACCAAACAGGGCATCTCTTCTACTTCCTATTGTAGTAGCCTACAATGTGTTTAGGCTTGGCCTCCACAAGCCTAAACACATTATAGGCTAATACAATAGGAAGTAGAAGACATCACCTGTTTGGCAAGTGGATTTCAGGGGTGTTTTGTTTAGTAGACATTCAGGGCACTGCACGTCAAGGCACACCTAATAGAGGAATTGTATGTGGCTAACATGACGCAAAAACTTGGCAAGATGACATGGAAAGTCACCTGACACACATACATAGAGGATATTCTAATGTGTAGTTCCCTAATGGTGAAATGTGCCCAAGTGCTATACCAGTGCAAGCCAAGGACACCCTTTTCTATATTCTAAAAGCTCTTGTAGACACAACTCTTTCAAGAATAGCTCAATTCATAAACACATTGTAGTAGCCGATAATGTGTTTAGGCTTGGCCTCCACAAGCCTAAACATATTGTAGGCTACTACAATAGGAAGTAGAAGAGATGACCTGTTTGGTAAGTGGATTTTAAGGAGTGTTTTGTTTAGTAGACGTGTAGGAATTGAGCTATTCTTGAAAGAGTTGTGTCTACAAGAGCTTTTAGAATATAGAAAAGGGTGCCTGGCACTTGTATAGCACTTGGGCACATTTGTTAATAGGCTAAGTTGTATACAATAACTTGGCATTATCATGGATGAAGCTGATCATATTACACCTTGAAGGAGCAAGTGATGATCGTTTGCCATTGAGCAGAAGGCCAGTGGAGCTAAACATGCATTCCACCGGCACACTCCCTGGTGAAATGGAGAGGTAGCACCGGGCCATAGGGGACAGTGCTGGGAAGGCATGGCTATGAGTTCGCCAAAAGTCCAATGCTCCTTGGTCTCTTGTTTTCATTGCCAGAAAAGCATCTATCTCTTGGTCAAGAATAGTACTTGAAGAATGAGCTTCGGCATCTTCTTGTGCCTCTGCTAATAATTCTAGTCGCAGGCGCTTTGCACTTCCTCCCACATCTCCATCGTAGTCACCCTTCCCACCAGAAGGGCCACCAGAGCCTCCATCAGTAGTCATCTCATCTTCTCCAACCCCAAACACTGTTGAACTGAATCTGAAAAGTGAAATATATGCATCAGGCAAATGGCTGTTAAAATCCAAAATAAGAAAAGGTAAGTGGTTAGCAAGTACACTGAAATATCAATGTCACCTGGAGGAGTTCAGATTCTCATGGAGATTCTGCAGCAGTTCTCTGCTTTCATCCTTCGTCATAGTGATGTCTCTGACAGCTGGATCAAACACTGCGGCGGCTCTAACCAGATCTGACATGGGAATTCGTTTGTCCATGTTTTTCAGTATTCGTTCTTTGATTTTCTTCATTAGTGGTAGATCTCTGGGAGCCGCTGCACAGATTCTCTTGATACGAGCCCTGATTAGTGGTATGGACTGACTTCACTTATGATGAGACTGAATTTTTCAAAGTCTTCCAAAAAGCTTACTAGGTTACCAAGTAGCCTGATTTCATCAGGTAGGAGGCATAACAAGGACTTTCCTATCCTCTTCAGGATTTCAGTGACTTCTGTCTCCAAACTGAGTAGGCTTCTGATCATGTTGAGGACACTGTACCAACGTGTCGGCACTGTGGTCTTTAGGGTTTTGTGTGTCTGTGGTTTTGATTTCTTAGTTCCCAGCAGCCAATCCTCATCCTCGTCATTCATCTCATCAATTGGATCATTGGAATCTGCATCAATTTCATCCTGCACGTTTTGAATCTTGGCATACATGTCTGCCTCTTTCTGCTCCAACACAAATTCCTCCATTAGATGTGCCTTGAAGTGCAGTGCGCTGACGATGTCTTTGCATTAGGAAATTAAGGCTTGTGCTTCAGGGATTTTGGTAAGAGTGTCTGTTATGAGTAAGTTGTGTAAACAGTGCGCAACGCATGTTACTCTCTCATGGCCCAGTAACCGGGACAACTTAATCATATTCGCTGCTCCATCTGTTGTGTCAAAGAGCAAAACATTTTTATCTTTGGGAAGAAATTCTTCAAGTAATTCCCTTACAAACACGGTAAGGTTTTCTGATGTGTGACTTTCTACAGGTTTGATACAAAGAAAAAGAATGAAATGCCAGTTTGCATCTACAGTGCAGATTCTCACACCAACATATGGATATCAATGGTGAGCATCAGTCCAGCCATCTAACATTATAGTACCACTAATAATGTCTGCCAGTTGTTCTTTGACCTTGGACTTTACATCAGCCAGGGCTGTTGTGGCAAGGGTTCTGCTGGTTGGCAAATTAAGATGAATATTTTTGTTGTTGAACGTTTGGAAACCTTCCTTTTCTATCAATTCAAATGGAAGCAGGTATTGACACAGCCACAACAAGAGATCACGATTGACATCAAACTGGGAAGTAGCTGGGCTTCCTTTAGGAACAGTTTTTATCCAGTTTGTAAGTTTATTTGATTGTTCTTTGAGAAATACTGTACTCTCCTTGTGTGCAGCTTTTGCATGAGCAAGGAAGTTTCCAGTTGATGTGTTTTCTCCTAAGCTGTACACTTTTGATAACATCCCATGTTCTTTGGTAATTTCTGCTTCAAAGCAGAGTTTGCAGTAGAGTTTGTCATCAATGCGATTGTCGTTCACATACAGATCGCCCATATATGTCCAAAAATGTGAACGAAGGCTACGAGCAGCATTAACAGTGTGAGGTCTCCATGTTACACCAGAATCCTTCAGAAGATATTTCCGTGGTGTGCTTACATATTTGTTAAGTCTGCATCCTAAAAGAGTACAAAAATATCCATGAAACACTAGTCACAATGACAAAATGGCATTCAAAGAACGGTTGCACAAAACACTTAAAGTGAAAACTTTTCTTTGTTGTAAAGACTACTAGTTTTGGTACCCTAAGCAATGGGCATATCGCTGCTAGTCAAGCTCAGTCTAAAGATAGACAAACAGAAAAAAAGTTGGTTTGGATTGTAGCCTGAGCCAGGATAATCTTAACTAGCAAATCAGTTTATGTATATATTATTACATTATTTTGGGCAACTGAGCATTTCACTTCAATGTACACTGAAGCATGCGTCATGAACTAGCAACGCAGCAATCTCTGGAAATGGTGGAATGTTAGCGTTCAATGCTGTAAATCCCACCATTCTAGAATCTTCGGTTCATATCATCAATTTTTGGTTCAGGTGTTTGTGCAACCGGACCCTAACTAAAGTCTGAGTAGGCCTAAGTAGGAATTAGGAAAATGTGTGCGAAGTGAGATCAAAATTACCTGCTTTGCTTCTCTCCGCCATTTCACCTCCGCGCCCGAAAATGCATTGCTTCTTCTGTGTATCTCTGACCTCTATAGGAAAACGCGCAATTTTCCTTCCTGTGTATCGAGTCCTTCCTGTGTATCGTAGGACTGTGCTGTGGACTGTGCTGAATCCAGTGGGAAAATATATCTTCTTTGTCGTTTATTGTTCGTGTGTATGTCTCTATGTGATAGGGCTTTGACCTTTGCCCAAAAACCATATTCGAAGTTCGTTTGTTTATTAATATTAATACTCAAATATATTTGAATATTTATTAATAATATTTTGACCATTAAATGTCTTCAGTAAGACCTGGATTGGGTTTCGCGAGGTTTGTTTACCGGCGTTGCTATGGTTACCGGTCTTGCGTGTTCCAACGGTTTATTAGGTTTCTAATAGATCGCTCTCTAATCAATACTTCATTCACATTCGAAGTCAAAGCCCTACTATGATAGAATTATTACTTGATGCAAATAATTCTAACTGGCTCATTCAAAGTTTATCAGATGGCGGCTTATTTTGGCTTACAAAATTATTGGCTGGCGGCGGCTGAAATTCGAAATGGCGCAAATGGCGGCGCCTGGCGGCGGCTTCGGAGTCTAAGCTTGATGAGACAAAAACTGCTGACAACAATGCCCCATCCCGGTGACAAGGATGTCACCGGGATGGGGCCTGTGCCACAGACAGAGCGCCGGGTATGATCGGCAGATACCGTGGATTTGCGCCACTCCTGAAGAAAGAGGTCCTACATGTGCTTACCGTGCAGTACTGCACCGTCACAACTTGTGGCAAAAACCATCTCTGACTCACTCATCAGTCCCTTGATGCAGCGGTCAAATCCATGAAAATAATAAATCCCATGCTCTTAATGACAGGCTTTTCAGGCAGCTTTGTGGAGAAAATGACGAGTCTTTTCAGCGCCTGCTTTTTCATACAGAGGTGCGCTGGCCCGCCAAGGGGAACTACTTGGCCAGGCTGTATGAGCTGTTCCCCTCGGTCCTCAAATTCCTGGAGAAGGCCGATGCGACTTTGAAAGACCACCTATGGTCCTGCCGCCACGATGTCTTCTATCTTTAGGACTTCTTTGAGAAGACGAACGAGGTGTCGCTGAAGCTCCAGCGGGATGGTGTGACTCTCATCCATTCGAGGGCCACCATATGCAGACTTCGCGCAAAGCTGGAGCTGTTTGGGAAGAATTTGAGCTGGCGTCAGTTTAGCAACTTTCCACAGTTGACCAAGGTAGGCTAATAATTATTTATTGGGCTACCATTGTCATTATTATTTTCACAAAATAGCCTAGGCTACACATCAATAAAATAACTTACTGCACTACTACTGACTGATGGCCATCTGCTGGTTTACACAGACTACTTGAAGGCAGTCAAGGCAGATATGGAGGTCCATTTCAGAGATCTGGACCAGTTAGCCGTCCCCGATTGGGTGATGGAGCCGCTCCAACATGATGCCGCCAGCAGTGAGGAGGTTAGCCAAGAGAGCCTCATTGACCTCCAAAATGACGCAGAGGCAATGGCAACGTTCCGTACCTCAGATTGGCGAGCGTTGTGGCTCACCCATGGCCAGCGTTTCCCTCAGTTGTGGGAGAGTCCACCTTCTGCTCCTCGTTTTCCCCCATCCTATCTTGTAAGAGCAGGGCTTCAGCCAAGCTCTGCGCATGCAGTCAAAGTACCACAACCCCCTAGACCTGGTCAGCTCTGGCGCTCTCCGGTTGAAATTGACCTCACAATGTCCAGACGTCAAGACGCTGGCAGCGGGCCACCAACCACAGGGCTCTCACTAATTTGGTTTTTATAGCCCATTTTCCTCAATCCTCTTGCTGTTGTTCAGTTCCTACTGCTCTGAGCGTATGCGCTGCAAAAAAGACAGGTGCACTTAAAATACGATACCTAATTAGGACTCACACGCGTGATATGTTTCGTGATTGGTTTGTGATAGTTAACTGGTCACTTGATTATTCAGGTGACGTGCATATGTTGTTCACGTGATGTGCACATGATTTTTGTTAACCCTTTTTGTAGCCTACATTTAATGTTCCTTTTGATTTAAAAAAAACAACAACTATATTGCAACCATGCTGATGTGGTTGTGTTTTTTTTCTTATCCAACCAGCCTCCTATTGCTTATAACAGTGTGCTAAATCTGCTTAATAAAACAGGCTCATAGGCTCATAGGAAGGATCAAGGTAAGCTCAGGGGGGCGTTTGCTCAAAAAAAGTTGAGAACCACTGCCAAAGTCTAAGGTATATTCTTTCTGCTAAGAAGACCAGGTGACTGTAGAGTCAGACCAGGTGACTAGCGTCAGACCAGGTGATTGTAGAGTCAGACAGGGTAACTGGAATACAGTTTGATTTTGCTCTTGGACGGTACTGCAGTTAAAATTCGAGTTCCAGTGGATGGGAGAATATTTTCTTTTGACTTCTCTGACAATTTAATTTCCTGTGGATACCACTCTGAATAATAAGAGATTCAGAGTCTGGAGCATTTTTCTTCCTGCTGGATGCAGTTAGACTTTTTAGTTATATTTTACCTACCTTTTATTTTCCATTTTTTTCTGCAAACATTCTTCATGGGGTATTTTATTTTGCAATACTTTAAAGTAGTTAATATTTCAGTGTTTTTCAGAGAATTATTTGAGTCTTCCTGAGTTACTGCCTTGCATGAGTGTCTGCACATCAGCTGTTTTATTTCAGTGTATTATAGAGCAGGTTCCCAACCTTTTTTGACCAGTGTACCCCTTGAGCTGGTTTCCATGTTAAAAGTACCCCCCCTCTCATGTGGATTATTCGCCTTAATGTATACTAGGG
>OLKM01003111.1:7500-43751 GCA_900291075.1 Melanogrammus aeglefinus | reverse complement strand
AACACACACACCACACACACACACACACACACACACACACCACACACAACACACACACTACACACACTCACACAAGCACACACACACCACACACACACACACACATTTTAATTAATTGCAAGTTTAATTGAAGAAAAGGAAACAGGTAGTAGATTATAATTATTGGATGGTTTCATGAAAGGGGGTGGGATTAAACAAGTGTATACTTCTTCCCACTCCTTTTCAAATGTGTTAAGAAAGAAAAAGGAAAAATAGAGCATTGTTTTTCTTTCTGTCATTTGATGACATGCTTCTTGCATATCTGAAATAAAATAAAATCTTATGAAAAAGAAACATGTTCAAATAGCACTTCTTCAAAGTGTGTTTTTGCGCAGGGACAGAGCAATAGCACCTGAAGGCAGGGCATGCAGAAAATAAATGATTTATTATTTACAAATATTGGTTGTTCTTCTCCATATATTAGTGAAGATGGATTGTAGGAGGATACTGGGGGGTCTTACCGCCAGGAACTCTTTGAGGCGGTCCTCTATGCTGCCCTTGTGGATGGTGAAGAGAGCCGCAGCGATCTGGTTGACGGCCTTGGCCAGGCAGTGGATGTTGTTACAGTGGCCTGCAGGGGGAGCAAGTGCACCATGTTACTCTCACAAGCAGGTTGATCATTTCCCTCCCACTCACTTAAAAGCCCGCAAACGCTTGTTTTTATTATTCTATTCTAGTCATCCGATCGTCTCCTGAAGGATCAGATAATCTCTTATTAGGAGCTACGTTACACTAAATAGATAAATGCACCGCTGCTTGCCTGATTGCCATTTAACATATTCTTAAACAGTATAACGTGGTGCTCAATGTGTGTCATAACATCAATACATTAGCAAATAACCATTTATTATCGGTCCGCACGGCCACTTACCTTCGATGGCAGGGCTGTACTGGGACATGACATTGCTGGCTAGCGTTGGCATGGAAACGGCCACGAATACCATCAGCAGACAGGCGATCTTGTACTCCTCCTCTGGACTTATGTTCTCTGTAGAAGAACGATAGATCAGTCATTACAGATTCATTCACACAGCTGACTCACACCTCTGTTCAAAAGTTTGACGTTACCAAGACAATTTTTCATAATTGCAGAAGGGTTTTCTAATCATCAATAAGCCTTTTAACACGATAAGCTAAACAATGTACCATTAGTGCACAGGAGTAATGGTTGCTGGAAATGGGCCTCTGTACACAAGTGTAGATATTCCATTAAAAATCAGCCCTTTCCAGCAAGAATAGTACTTTACCAAATTAACAATGTCTAGACCAGAACTTTTGTACGGTAATACCAGCAGTTATTGTACGGTAATACCCATGACTGAATAACCTTTTCTGAATAATTTCTGATGATGTCAATAATGATTTACTGCTTTTAGATTATCATTGTTAACTGAATTACGATTTGTATCTTGTGTATTGTTATGTTTTGTGTTTTTCTGTGTGGAACCCAGGAAGACTAGCTCGTCCCACTTTTGTGACAGATAATGGGGATCCTTTTAAACAATAAAAGACTATTTCTAGTTAATTGAACGCTATCTGCATTGAAAAAAAACGAGTTTTTCTTTAAATAATAAGGATATTCACCCAAAACTTTTGAACGGTAGTGGAAGTACGGCTGACCTAACTGCGTTGCAGTACTCACTTTGCAAATTGAACCATGGAATATGAGGAGGAGCCGTGGAAATGGATATGGACGCGTGTGTGTGTCTTACCACTTTTCTGTGAGGACAGGGCCACGACCAGCGCAGGGTCGATTTCGCAGGGCAAGCCAGCTGCTGATGACAGCTCGTAGACATTCATCGCCACCTACAGCGAGACAAGGAGAACAGAAAATAGATGGGAGGGTCATTTTGGAAGAGTGGAGTCTGTCTGGCTGTCTGTCCCCGTGTATATGTGTCCCTTTGTGTGTGTGTGTGTGTGTATATGTGTCCCTTTGTGTGTGTGTGTGTGTGTGTGTGTGTGTGTGTGTGTGTGTGTGTGTGTGTGTGTGTGTGTGTGTGTGTGTGTTGTGTGTGTGTGTGTGTGTGTGTGTGTGTGTGTGTGTGTGTGTGTGTGTGTGTGTGTGTGTGTGTGTGTGTGTGTGTGTGTGTGTGTGTGTGTGTGTGTCCCTGTGTGTGTCCCTGTGTGTGTGTCCGTGTGTGTGTGTCCGTGTGTGTGTGTGTCCGTGTCTTTATACCTTCATGTCCGTCTCTCTGGGGATGTGGTCTTTGAAATCCTCCACTGAGCTGACCAGGAATGGGATATGACAGGACAGCACCTGAGGGAGAGAGGGAGAGGGATACATATGATAACGGGCGAGATTACCAGAAACACACAACTTTCAACAAGAGAGTGGACTTTGAGAAACGTGCTCCGTGTCTTACGTCTCTGAGAGCTTCCTGAGCCAGGGAGCGGAAGGACAGGATGACGCCGATGATGGTCATCCTCTTTAACACACTGTCCACAGCTGGAACGAACACACACACACACACACACATTAGCTCACCAGCGGCAGTCCCAGTAGTCACCACACACACGCAAACAAAAATCAGCTGGAGGGCAAACAGTGACTGTCACCTTATTAGGGTACACCCTTCCTGAAAGACTTGAAACTATCAGAAGCTGATCTCATTTGATGCCTTTGGCTCATAACTTAAGGACTTATTAGACATTGTACCCGTGTATAATTCCTAACTTTCAATCCCCAAACTTTCTTTTAACTGTGTTTTGTTTGTATAGAACATATGTATTGTCTGTTCTTTTCTGCCAGGTCTCTCTTGAAAAAGAGATTTGAATCTCAATGAGGCTTTTGCCTGGTTAAATAAGGTTAAATAATAATAAAATAAATAATAATGAGAACTAATGTGCATCTTAAGCAAAGCCTCAAGCAAAACACAGTGTAAGCAGTTTTGCTCCGTTTTGGCTAAAGGAAGTACAAGAATGGAGGTGATATTCAAAACGGAAGAGGCTAAAAATAATAAGCGGAACGCAACAGCAGGAGGAGCTAAAAATAGAAACAGTGAAATGGTGTTCTGGCTTCCTGTGAAAGTCACTCCCAAGGGAGTGTGGGGGGGGGGGGGTGTTGTCAGTCTGCAGCCCATTATTTACAGGAGAGTTTCTTGAAGAGGGCCGCCATGTGCTCTGGCTTGTCGAAGCTCGTCCTCATCTGGGTCAGAACCTCCACGTTGTCCACCACCAGTTTCTACACACACACACACACACACACACACACACACACACACACACACACACACACACACACACACACACACACACACACACACACACACACACACACACACAACACACACACACACACCACACACACCACACACAATTCCAACAAGCCAATTTTAATCCCGGGGGCGATATGACCTTTTGTACCTCACCAACAGCTGAGGCAGAGCCGAGGACTTTCAACACAACACAATGTCTCCAACCAATAACAAACAGCAACAAGTACATTTCGAAGCAGAAGCCCAAAGGGGTTATTATTACATTTTAAGCCAAATGGTTGTTATCAACTTTTTCTTGCTAGAAGGCGTCAACTCCAGTGATGTGCGTGCGTGCGTGCGTGCGTTTGAGTGCAAGCGTACCTTGAGTTCAGCCACTTGTGAGGAGATGTGCCACATCAGGCTCTCACTGAGGAACTTCATACCGTAGGGCCCCAGCAGCTCTGACAAGGAGCGCATCTCTGAACAAATAAACACACGCGCGCGCAGCGTTAGTGTCTTAAACACACCGCCAGAGTAGACCCCACGCAGCGGCAGCAGAACCCACCGGAGATGTCGGAGTACTCCTCCGCGTTGAACGTCAGCTCGTTCTCCGTGGGCAGGTTGACAAACGCCTTCATGGCCGGGAAGTAGGCGATGTGGCCGTTGCTCACCTGGCGAAGCAACGTCTCCAGGTACCTACGGGAGGACACACACACACACACACACACTTAAGACTCTGATCCAGACCCAGTTCCAACTGGTTTTGGCCGATGTGTGCAAGCTGCATCGCACAAAAAGGAAAAAGCGCCCAGCCAGGGTGGGCTCAGAGCGCCTCACCAGTTGGTGTAGAGGCTGGTGATGGTGGGCTCGCCGTGGCTGTCCAGGTGCTGCGTCTGCTGCAGCAGCACGTTGTTGAACACGCGGGTGATGTCAATGGTGACGTAGTTCTCTATGGACTGCAGCACCGTCATGTAGGCGCGCACGCTGGTCAGTAGCTCGCTGGGCTTGGCGATCTCCTGCGTGGCCTGGTTGTACATGGTCATCCCCACGATGGACCTGCAGAGGGGGGGCGGGGCAGGACCGGAAGTTTGACATGGGCTTGACGGCAAAACTTCAGAGTTCACCTAGAGGCTGCATAGCCTCCGCCTCCCACCCATACTAAGCACTTATTGTATGTCGTAGATCCTGGCACCTACAAAAAGTACCTAGTTGTGGAGAATCCTATCCTAGCTATCTTTGTTTTATAAGGGAATGGCTTAATCTAGCAATAATTGGTGCTTTGCACTTGGTTCTATGAACAGCATGGCATCCCTGAATGTGCATGCTGGTTTTTTTTACAGTAATAAGAAACAATGTTTGAGTGCCGGCCGAAAGGGGAGGTTAAGAATGCACGTGTGCTTTTGTGTGTGTCGTGTTAAACTTGATGAGGGAGATGCAAGTGTGTGTGTAACGGCTCAAATACACGGGACAGGTCTACCGCAGAATCCGGCAGCAGTAGTAAATGAAGCCGCTACACGGTCTATTTTTGCAAGTCTGGTCTATTTTTTGTCAACACACTTGAAGCTACAAGGTCCCACAAACAGCATATAACTTAAAAATAAAGTACAACACCACTGATTAATTCAGTACAAGTTAAAACAGCCTACACCTCCAAATCCTGCATAACATCTGCATTATCACGGAGCTAAACTCAATAGGCAAACAGTGAGGCTGATATGTGGTATTTATGTGGAAAAGACAAGCAATGCGTGCGACCACGCGCTACAAAACCCCGCCCCCTGCGTCGGGTCAGTTCCCCGTGTGTGTGTGGGCTGTCAGGGGGAAGTGTGTTTACTTGGTGAAGCGGATCTCCAGGTGGGAAGTGAGGTACTCTCTGGGGGTGAAGGTGTGTTCCCACACCACCATGTTGGGTACGTAGTTGATGGAGAAGCAGAGCTCAGACAGTGCTGTGTGGAGCTTATCCAGGCTGGAAGACAGAGGACAAGACTTCATGACTCTAACTGTTTTACTATAACAATAAACTAGCTATACACAAATACATTACTTTAAACATATAAAAAATTAATTCCTATATAACCAAATAAAAAACAACCAAAAGTTTGACATTATTGATGCTTTTAAGGATTTATTTTGGTATTATAAGTTATTGATAATAGAGAACAGTATTGTATGAACAATAAATATGACATTGATTAAAACATGGTAAGAATGTGTTTGTGCTTGGATGTCTGGCATTGATGACAACATCAGAGTGTGTGTGTGTGTGTGTGTGTGTGTGTGTGTGTGTGTGTGTGTGTGTGTGTGTGTGTGTGTGTGTGTGTGTGTGTGTGTGTGTGTGTGTGTGTGTGTGTGTGTGTGTTTATGACACCATCAGAATATGTGTGTGTTTAACTGACTTGGTGACGAGCAGCCGGTTCTTCCTCATGCTCTCCACGCCGGGCTTCTCTCTCTCCGGCTCGCCCTTCTTCCCCGTCGCCTTCTTGCTCTTCTTGTTCACCGCCTGGCTGATGGTCTTCGCACAGTGCTTAGGCAGCAGCTGGAGGGAGAGAGAGAGAGGACAAATAAGAGGCGAGTGCGGATAGAAAACAATACAGAGTGTGTGTGTGTGTGTGTGTGTGTGTGTGTGTGTGTGTGTGTGTGTGTGTGTGTGTGTGTGTGTGTGTGTGTGTGTGTGTGTGTGTGTGTGTGTGTGTGTGTGTGTACCTGGTCACTGAGCGTGCACTGCTCGGTGCAGATGTCGGTGATGAGGTTGCGGGCCTGCTTGGCCATCTCGTCCAGGAACATGTTGCACAGGGACAGACTGCGGTCGCCGATGTGATGGCGCTTCACAGGGAAGAGAGACAACAACCGCAGAGTGAGTGGGCGACCTGTTCATCCACTGCATGTGTCAGTGTCATGTCTCTCTCTCTGTGTGTGTGTGTGTGTGTGTGTGTGTGTGTGTGTGTGTGTGTGTGTGTGTGTGTGTGTGTGTGTGTGTGTGTGTGTGTGTGTGTGTGTGTGTGTGTGTGTGTGTGTGTGTGTGTGTGTGTGTGTGTGTGTGCGCGCGCTACCTCCTCAGGACAGAGCTCGTGTGTGCAGGACATGAAGTGTGTGCAGAGCAGGGGGAAGCAGATGGAGTGTCTGCTCTGGGAGGGCAGCTCCAGACACTGCTGGAACATCTTCTCAAACGCCCGGCTGTAGAAACTACACACACACACACACACACACACACACACACACACACACACACACACACACACACACACACACACACACACACACACACACACACACACACACACACACACACACACACACCACACACACACACACGAGAAAAGTTATCACAAAAGAGAGCCAAACTGTACTATTACTTTACTACTGAATATTTTCTAAAGTGTTGTTGAATTTTAGATTATGATGAGTCATTAGTGTTCCCTTGGTGCGCATCATTTTCCCACAATGGGACACCTCTGCCTTAACAGTTTCAAAATCCATCATAACGACCGCTGTTCAGTAGATCCATCGCCCAGATGCTCCCTCGCAAAAATAATATGCTCAAAACTCTGCGGTGATCTTTTATTTTCAGCCGATTCATTTGTTAAACAACAATAACGATGATAGTATCTAATATCTAATCACCGTTATTAACAGCGGTATAAACCACTCAGTTGTGTTTTATTACTTACGCATTACCTAACAGGAGCCGTCCAGAAACACAAACGTGTCGCAACAAACAAATAAAACGTGCCCGATGTGAATCTCACCAGAAGATGGAGAGGTCTGAGGTCTCCACCAGCATCTCCACCAGGGAGTCCACCATCTTGGTGTGGAAGATGATGGTGTTCATCATCTTGCCCAGCTCCTTGTGGTCCACGAGGCCCAGGCTGGCCTTGGACACGCTGGTGTAGGCCTGGGGGCGCACAGCAGCAACACTTCAAAAAGAGTCTACTGGTTCATGTTGTTATTTTCCAGGCGTGGGAGACGGTGCCTAGTATGGCCTCCGCTGTTTGTTATGTTGAATATCATTTGTGATATCTTTTCATAATATATGCTCAACAGTGCTCATTCTGATTCAAATAAATGCTATAGATTTATAATAGATAGAATAATAGTATTACTCTACAGTTGAGTGACGCTAATGAGGAGTTTACATATTTAGATTAGAAGGGAATCAAAACAAAAGGAGGTATGACGGTTTGCATACCTGCAATCTGAACCAGTCCAACCTCATGCCTCGGAAGTCAAACACGTCGCCATCCTCCACTGAAGATAAAGAGAAAACACTTTACAATCCAATACACGCTCTCCTGCCCTTACACTGGTTAGACATATGTCACATCTAAATACATAGCGAGGACACACATGTCCTACTGTAATAACCAATCACCTTGTTACACAACTGTAATAACCAATGAACTTCATACAAGGCCTACTGTAATAACCAATCACCTTGTTACACGGCCTACTGTAATAACCAATCACCTTGTTACACAACTGTAATAACCAATCACCTTGTTACACGGCGTACTGTAATAACCAATCACCTTGTCACACGGCCTACTGTAATAACCAATCACCTTGCTTGACGCTGAGGGAGGTCATGGTGTTGACGAAGGAGGACATGATGATGGACTCATCCTCGGGACACACAGACAGGTTCTACGAGAGAGAGAGAGAGAGAGAGAGGTGAGACAGGTGGTTAGACACATCTATACAATTCATCACTCTGCTGTATACAAGTGGTTCACCTAGAATTGACGCCCAGTCATTGCTGAAGTACGGTAGCATCTGGCAACTGTCAGATTACAGTTTGTTATCTGTAATCTGTACATTTTATTTGTCAGATGCAGACCAGATCATCTAAGCATTTCATGGTGATGGTGATTCATGACATCTCATGACACCATGACATTACAAAGGAGACCCTTTAGTGTCATCATTACCACAATTCTTTTTATTTAATCATAGTGACGACTAGCATGATTCAACCTGAATTTAAATTTCTTTCACTCCATAAGTCTGCCTGAGGCTCCCTCCCTCTGGAAAAGGGTTTGCAGAAATTGAGCAATAAAACTGTCTCCCTTCCACCTCAACCAATCCCTTATAGGCTTCTGATTATGTAAGTGAGCTCTCTTTGTTTGATTTTAAAGCCTTCTTTTGGCCTTTTGGGAAAAGTAGCGTCAAATATCCAAATCCAATTTTTTTTTATGTCTGGTTACTATGGTAACATGGATTATGTCATCATACCTTCTTAATGAAAATGAGTACAGAGGCAAGTACCACTCACAGAACATTACAAAGAACATACAGAGTAGTGCCTCTCCCTTAGTGGTGGAGGTAGAGAACATGACCAGGGCCTCCTCACTGTAGGTCATAGAGTGAGTGTCTTAGTGGTGGAGGTAGAGAACATGACCAGGGCCTCCTCACTGTAGGTCAGAGTGAGTGTCCTAGTGGTGGAGGTAGAGAACATGACCAGGGCCTCCTCACTGTAGGTCAGAGTGAGTGTCTTAGTGGTGGAGGTAGAGAACATGACCAGGGTCTCCTCACTGTAGGTCGTGAGTGTCCTAGTGGTGGAGGTAGAGAACATGACCAGGGCCTCCTCACTGTAGGTCATAGAGTGAGTCTAGTGGCTGTACCTGGACCAGTTCGTTGAGGACCACGGCGTCGAAGCCCGAGAGGTACTGGACGTAGTAGCGCTGCATCACCGGCCCGTACTTCCTGACGTGAGCCCGCAGCTCCTCCATGTAGAAGATCAGCTCTGCTATGTGCCTGCGGAGACACACACAAACATATTACATTTATAGATTGGTGCCAGACTGAACGTATATCTTGAGAACCCCTTTACACCAGGCATTTACATGCTTTACATCGGATATGGCTCAGACACCGCTAAAACACATTTCATTTTCATCTGATATTTTAATTTGTCTTCGGTGACCAGATTTGATATAAAATATTGCTCTTATTATAAAATGAATGAATTAGTTATTAGAATTTCCCTCTCACATGTCATTTTTCCTGCACCTTAACTACTGCGGTCCCATAAGCGACTACAGCATTGTTATAACGGAACAAACGGCGTTGAACTGCCTTTTGTCTGATCTAGCCTGAAGATGTATTAGTAAATTGCGATTTCCAGCGATGAATGGGTTTCTTTGTTTGTTTCTCTTTTGCATTTAAATGTAACACAGCTAATGTTTGTTTGTATTGTCGTACTAATATCCCTCATTTGACTGCATAAATAAATGCCAGAATTGGTTCTCTTGTAATTCTAGGAAAGATTATAAAGGCTTGCTTTAGTTAACTGCAAATATGAACTTATTTTCAGTTTTTGGAATTAGCGCATTTAAAGTCACAACAAATCCTAGCCATCTTGACGGGTGTCCATCTGTCATGCCATCTTCCCCCCTCTGCGGGCCTGTCTGCTGGGACGTTGCCCAGAAACCAGTCCATCTTGGCTACTTTTTGGGCGAAATCTGATGCATGCAATAATCAGATTGCCCCAAACACAGGACCTGGCTGTAAAGGGGATCTCAGAGGCGCATAAACATAGTTTGGATAAACATATGTATAGCTTATGCACATTCATTCTCATCTGTCAAGTACAATTTACTGCACTGTGTGTGTGATGTGGTGTATGCATGTGTGTGCTTTATTGGGTCAGTGGGAGAGCATGGCGGTGGTGTGTGTGCATGCCCCTACTTGTCTATGAAGTCGTCTGTGCTCTTCTTCTGGATGTTGTCGGCGTGACGCAGCAGCCAGATGATCTCGTCTCGTGCAAAGGACAGCGCCATGAAAACAAATAATGCCTAGCAGACACACATACAAACATTTTAATTATGGGGTGTGAATTTACACTTACAAAACACTTATTCAACCTTGAATTATTGAATTCTAGGTTGGGATTTAAATCACAGATCACAATGAAAGGTCCCTTGACTTGTTGTGTATGTGTTTAGGGGACATGACATATTTTCCAGATGGTTCTTTGGCATCACCTTGGGTCCTAGTAGTCCTGGTTGGTCAGCCAACACGGTGGCCAGCTCCTTCAGGGCAGACCTGAGGAACTTGCGTCTCTCTCGGTGCATGGAGCCGCTGGGGGGGGGGTGTCAAACACAGCTACCTTTAGACCCTCAGGCAAGACTTAAAATGTGGGGAGCTCACAGAACTCCCGAGACACTCCTCAAAGTGCATTTCAATTAATCAATATTATTATCACATTCAAATCTGCCGCGATAACAGTGTTGTGTTTTTTAAATACATTTTTCCGATATAAATGAAATTATTGCATGTTATAAACCATTAATTAACCCTCCGGTTTATTTAGAGCCGTCCCAAGGAGAATACTCTTACAACTATATGTGATGTCATTTTTGGCCATATCGTTCAGCCATAATTCTAACCCACGTGACTATGAATGCAGAAGAAAAGCTGGAGAGCACCCATGTTTACATTCACATTATGGTCTTAGTCCTATACATCCATATTTCTTGGATAGCAATTTTCGATTCTATATACAAGAAATATTAACTAGAGATTTGATGATAATAATTGAATAATATTAAGTGCCGCGATTAAAATATTTAATCGCATTAATGTCATAGTTGACTCGCGATTAATCACACATTTTTTCCTATTCTAAAGATCCCTTGATTTCGTGCTGCTAGCATTTTAGTGAGATCAGAGAGTGTTGAGAAGGACAGTAATAAAATATATTTGGTAAGATGGATATAAGAGAGACCCGCAGTGGTGTTGTAGTTTTTCTAACGTGACTAGTTGTTGCTAGACAGCAGGTGGAAAAAACGACAACGTTTGCCAAGCCAGTGTGTGTTAATGCAGTGTTAATCGCGCGCTAAAAAAATGAACGCCGTTAAAATTGGTTTTGCGTTAACGCCGTTAATAACGCGTTAAAATGACAGCACTAAATAATATATATTAACAAATAATGAGACCATATGGTTTAAGTCACTTGTTGTTTTGGCTGTCAAGGAGAAGACCAGCGTTAAGAACGAGAGAGGATAACCACTTACGCATGAGACAGAGCCTGTTCCTTACACTCCCGGATGTCATTGATACGCTTGTTGTATCTGAAACACACACAAACGTGAGATTTGCATTCGATGAAAAAATTATCACACAAGGGAATAAGTAAATCCTTAGCTTCCGACCCGCCCATGAATCATGAACAGGATAGTCGGGAAGGACTGTGTGCAGACAACATTATGATATGTGGATGACTGATACGTGTGATGGATTGATTTATGCTTTCCAAATGTTATCCATCCATTCATCAGTGCATTCGACACGCAACTATGTATGGATCTATTCGATCTGTGGCTAGGAACTCCATCAATCTTCACGGCCGTACCCTCTGATGTTGACGAACAGGTCCTCGCAGGCCTTGTGGATGTGGAAGACCTCGTCTCTGAACAGGCAGAGGCAGGTGGAGCTCTGCAGGGCCAGCTTCCACAGGGAGAGGGCGGCCGCATCCGTGCTCAGCACCGCGTGGCACAGGATGAAACCGACTGGTGGGGCGGGGGGGGTGTTCATGCCAATTAATTGTATTCAATTTCTCAAGGAGATTTGTATATGAACTTCAGTTGATACGATTTTTGGATACAAAAATATGAGACTGACTGTCCCATATATTTATTTATTCATTACTCATTTGCATAAAATAACTGAGGGATCCACACACACACACACACACACACACACACACACACACACACACACACACACACACACTATACTTACAGACGATCCACTTCTCCATTGCATCCAGGGACAGATATTCACATGGCATCTAAAAAAGAGCAAAGCGAATAGTTAAGCACACAAAACCAACACACACGAAGAAATACGACATTGGGAGCGGGCTAATTTAGAAATCAAGGATGTATTAAAATTCACTGTGGGGCAATGCTCATTAATTTAACCGAACCATCAATAAGTAATCATTGGCCAGCTTTTGTAGGTCGTGAGGCCTTAAGAGGCCTGATACAGTCAGGAGGGTGAACCCTCCACACTGGGGAGGTGACAGCCACGCACCGTGTCGGACTGCGCTGGGTTGAGCATGGTGGAGGGGGCTGAGATGAGGGAGAGCAGCTGGGCGTTCCTCCACTGGTCAGCCGAGAGGTTCCTCCTGGGGTAGACCATCTGCAGGCTGATCAGCGCATCGGACAGCGACTGCAGGACACAGGGGCATCGATAGGATTGATATCGCACCGCCATTACATCATGAGTAAACAGACAAGCATTACACATAGGGCTGCTGGGGATTGGAGAGTAGTAGGATAAATAGATGAAAATAAATACAATTACAAATCTCTAACAATGAGTAGTTGTCTGAATGCATTGATGGAATACAACTTGAATAAGTAGGTATATACACTACCGTTCAAAAGTTTGGGGTCACTTAGAAATGTCCTTATTTTTTGAAGAAAAGCATAGTTTCTTTTTTTTCAATAACATTAAATTAATCAGAAATACAATCTAGACATTATTACAGCAATGTGGTAAATGACAATTGTAGCTGGAAAGGGCTGATTTTTAATGGAATACCTACATAGGTGTACAGAAGCCCATTTTCAACAACCATCCCTCCTGTTTCCTAATGGTACATTGTTTAGCTAATCGTATTAAAAGACTTACAGATGATAAGATAACCCTTTAGCAAATATGTTAGCCCATCTGAAAACTGTTGTATAAAACTGTTGTGAGTTTTCAAGGAAAACAGGAAATTGTCTGGGTGACCCCAAACATTTAATATGTCACCATCTAGTTGTTTACTGTCACCAGCTGCCGAATTAAAAAAGTGTGTTGTTCAAAAGGCAGGCTGTCATACAGCTATTTAACACCCCTACCTGTTTGGGAATTCAGAACGTGGAACAAACTGCCTCACCATGTCTATTGTCTTTCATTGCTGCTGACCTTCTCGGTAATCTCTCCGTTTGTTTGGACCAACATGAGGTTCTCCCTTCATGATGAAGGTACAGAGTTACGCAAGGTACTGCTGACAGCGTCGACAGATTGCAAGCAGTATAAACTTGTCTATTTAAATCACCTACGTCAATCTAAAAAGGTGCGTCTTCCTTCATATTCTCAAATAAAGAAATTACATACATCTGTGATAAAGTGCCTTTCAGGCAAACGTTTCAGAATGCTTGACAGATGAGGTGGCTGTGTCGGTACTCGCAACTGACAAAGCCAATAAATAGAAAGGAAGGAAATATCAGTGTTTCTCCAAACGTAGGCTAAACATAAGAGAAAAAACAAACGTTTCATTTCATTTGTTGGATCAACTCACACAGGCACACGCTGCTGCATAGATAACTGCATAAATCTAGCTTTCGTTGTACCCTAGGTACCCTGCTGCATAGATAACTGCATAAATCTAGCTTTCGTTGTACCCCAAGTAGGTACCCATTCATTCAATTGGTAACCATAAAATCACTTTATCTAGAAAGCAGTGCTGCCACACACTAATCATTACCTCAGAATCAGAATCAGAATTTATTTTATTACACCTTGTTGTACAAGTACACAAGAGTAACATTCTTAGGCTTGGTCCTCAGCAGCCACATAGCAGCAATATTTCAAACAGTAACATTAACACAGTAATCCCCCCTGTTAATTGGACCGCCTGCCTCAGGCTGTCCAATAGGAGCAGCGTCAGTGTGTGTCCAGTTACCTGGCGCCGTGGGTCATCTCGTGGGCGTAGTTGTACAGGCCGATGATGGCCTTCCTCTCCTCGATGCGGGAGAGCAGCATCATCAGGTTGGTGTAGGTCACCACCAGGTCCAGGTAGTTCTTGGTCAGGTCAAAGTTCACCGTCTGCATGAACAGGAAATGGGAAGTTGGTCATCAGTGACAACACTGAGATAAGCTGGGGCTTTATTTAGCCCAGATAGGAACGTCACGATATTATAATGAAGGGACGGTGTTTGCAGTGGTTATTTAACTTACGATATCAAAGAAGACCTGACAGGCATCGATGGTATTCAACAGCTCACAAACATGGTCCTGCAAAGACAACAAAGCAGCCTTCATCACTAGGCTCATCCCTTCCCCTCCCGTTGAAGTCCTCGTCCATTTGCAGGTTACATCACACCCTGCATGGGAACGGCTGTTTGCTCCTACCTTAAACTCCATCACATCTACAAAGGTGAAATAGTAGAGAGCCAGGTTTTTGAGGATCTCAGACTTCTCTTTCTGCAGCTGAGCCAGCTGTTGCTGTAGAAGCCACATGAGAAAAGGGGGCGTCAGTACACTTTTATCACGATTGATGGGGAAGCAACGTATGACCTGAAAAGCAACGGTCGCTTTGCCGTTGTTCTGACAGATAACGGCAGATAAAAAGCACTGCACGATTTTGTCAAAGAAAAAAATAGAATCTGTTTGAATTTATTTATCAATTATCCCAGAAATGGTGCAGTGAATTTTGTTTGAGAAGAGCTGCCGTTCTCTGTCAGAACATAGTTATAGCAAAAGGAATGCTGATATACGGGGGTAAAAATTTAGAAGAAAAAAAAAGATTAAGATCGAAGGAAGCTGGCCACCCAAAGTAAAACCTGAAATGTATTTCCCCAGAGGTAAGAGTCCGTAAGGATACACCAAGAAGAGGACCAGAACAGGAGCCAACCACGCACCAGAGGACCGGGTGCAGAACTGTGCTGCAGTCACCTGCTCTGACGAGGCTCTGTACTCCACTCAGCTCTCACGACTTCAAAATGGTGGGAAGCGATGGCTCAAACAAATCCCATTTATTGGTTACACGATAGCTAATCTGTATGTGAATGGTGCTGATTTGATCTGAGTCATCAGCTGTTTCACTGACCACTGCTGCGCTACATGCACACCTGATGTAGAGTGGCTTGAGCCAGCCTGTCTAAGAGCTCGTCAAGAAGAGTGCATCAAGCTCTAAAGTTTGATATTATTTAGGGGCAATAAGGAAGAGCTTTTAATATGTAGAAGACCCAAGGGGCCAATCATAAGTCTAAATTGGGCATTGCATGTAGCTCAAGCTTATTGAGACATTATGTCAATCATATGTAGGCCATATATTTGCAACTTCATTGTAGGGGTGCTAGGGGTGAAAAATACAGTTTTTTGTATTTGAAATCACTTTTAATCCCAGAAAAGAGAAATTCTAATACAGCAATTGCAAAAAAGGACAGTGGGAAATCAAACAAAATGGACCCGTCTTTTTAGTAGAAACACTAGGACACCAGACCATGTGGTGCAGACAGCAGGGTTTATACAGCCAGCCAATCAGTGAGCTAGCCAAGCAGCCAGTTGGCTGTCATACACATCAGCAATTTATTTTATGGATGAGAGAAAGCAAGAATCGCTGCAAGAAGTGCAAAATAAAGAAGGCAAAGCAAAGCAAATAATACTTTATAATGACAATATATTGATAAATAAATTACAATACTGCAAAATTAATTTAAGTGAACTTTGATACAAAAAAACTTACCAAAAAGCACAAGTCCGGAATAAGCCAAGTTTAGCATGCAAAACAAAACACACAAACACAGAAACAAAGCATAAAAACAACATAAGAGACAATTTTAGCACTGAACAAAGCAGTAAGCTTGACAAAGCTATACACACATATACACATGCACGCACACGCATATACACACAAGCACACACACACGCACACACTGCGATTAGCTTAATGGCAGGTTGACACAAAAGCTAAGAGCCAAGATAACGGTTATTGTTTAAATAATAACAATGACAACAATTACAGACAATTATTCAGATATTGTATTGAAGGAAAATTTGTCAGGAATCCAGCAGGTGGCATATGACCGAAAAAATGCCAACCCAATTCTTTTTTGAATAAATTATTTCTAAAACATCGTTGAAATTAATGATTTGCTTGCACAAATTCAAATGAGACCTCCACACATAGGGCTGAACGATAAATCAAATTCAAACCGACATCGCAATGTAAAGGAAAGCAATTTTAAAATGGCAAAAGCTGCGATTAAAAAAAAGAAAATTTGTTAAAATGTTCCACAATCTGACCAATCAAAGGGTTGGAATGGGAAAGATATCGGCATGCGAGTGAGAGCAGTAGATGAAAAACTTGCCACACCACGCAATGATTTGTTGATGTTGACATCTTGTGCAAATGGCCTCGGCTCGAAGTATGATGCTTGCATGGCTAGACACCCGACCAGCAGGGTATCAAGTAGGCCGTATACCCCCCGGCAGGGATAACTGACCGAAAGGGTCCTGAGTAAAACTCCATATGAACGAGATCCAAAAGCTCAAAATGACTAATGCGATGTGATGAAAGATGCCCCTCAACACGGTGACCGAGGCAGAGTTTACGGCTTTGGTAAAGACACTGGATAAACGGTACACAGCACGCCATCCCGAACACATTTGGCCAGGCTGCCCCACCAGAGCTATTTAAAACATGCTGGCAGCGCTAACAGCTGGAGTTTTTTCCTACTACCAGGGACGTCTGGTTCGAGTCGCACATGTTTACATTATTACCGGACATGTTAATTACAACAGAATTTGTTTTTCATTTTCTGCAATTCAGTTTGTGTTGATTTGTTACTAGGGATGCACGATATATATCGGCATTAATATCGGTATCCGGCCGATGTTCGTCATTTTTTTTACATATCAGCATCGGCCCAATGAGTAAAATTGGGCCGATATCCACAACCAATATAGTAATTTATTTATTTTACAATTCAATAGTTTAGATAAAAGATATGATATATGATATCAATTTCATCTCATCATTAACACTTGGCCTGGCCAACAGAAAAGAGCAGTTTATATGTAGACTGTATTCTATTACTGCTTTTGTTTTTAGTGAATAATACAGATGATAAGGAACTCTAAAAAGAAAAATTGCATAGTAAATCGAATTTACAATATTGGTTTAGAAGGAACAATCGCACAATGATTATTTGCCCAAATCGTTCAGCCCTACTAACGCATATAGCACACACATAGAGCAGCCCGCTCCACCCCCTCCACCCAACCCAGACCGACACCCACACCCACACCCACACCCACACCCACACACACACACGAAAATGTGAAAGGCGTCCTTACGTTATTATTTCTGGTTTCCACAGCAGGGAATTTCCTGACAATGAATTTAACAGCCGACTCCAGGTTCTTATCGACCAGATAAGATGGCTTAGCCTTCGGATCCCCACAAGCCTAGGAAGGATGGAGGAAAGGTGAGGAGGAAAGGAGGGAAGGAAAACCATACAAACAAAAAACAAACAAGTTAATACACTTCAGCCAAGGCATCAGCAAGGTCTATCATTCTGTCTCTCTCGATTGAACATTCAGGTTCAGAAAGTAAAAGTACTTCTATTGGGGGCCACACTATGTAAAATACATTTTACAGAAGGACTTTTACTTTATGAATCAGGAAATGGGGACCTCTGCCGTCCATCTCTTTTCCAATGTCTTGGGCACAACCGATGAGTTTTTAAGACAAAAATATACATTTAGTATGAGAGCATTTAGTGAGAGCTGAGTGATCCTCACGATTGCCCTAAGAGCAGAAGATAACTTAGGGTAGTGGAATGCTGAAATGTGGTGAAACACCAGACTCAAGTCGATGCAACACAGGAAAACAAACGTGCATGCAAAAATATAAATAAATTATAAAAATAATAAATGACAAAGTTGAAGTCCCCAGCTATTCAGTACTTTGGCATCACTGCACAAAAGGCAGGAAATCACCAACATAAAGTAGGTAGAGAGAGACAGAATTTAGCCGCTCGCTGATAATATTTCACGATCGTATTGAGCAAACTTTGACTGTTTGAATGAAGTACAAAGTGAGTGTTAATCAGTTAATGTGTTACGAGGTGTTATGGAGTTCAGTACTCCGAGTTAGTGTCGTTTCTCTGCCACTACCGCGGGGAACTCTACGTGAGCCGGACACAAGTTGATGCTGACAAAAAAAAACACGGCACTCATGCATTATGGGTAAAGTAGTAGTGAATGGCAAGGAGGATGTAGTCCATGCACGTCCCGTAACCAAGGGATAATATAAACATGATTGGTGGCCAGCATTAACACATAATCCTAAATATGGTCACAAAAATTCAAACCTTTGAGGTGAAGGAACAATTCTAAGGATTCAACATACGTATTGGTTACTTTGACTCTCAGGACTGATGTTAATGAGTCACATGGTGTCAACCGATAACATAATTAAAGCCACATTACAAATCAACATTACAATATAATGCTTCCACTCATCTGCCAATGAAGCAACACATCAAGTCCCAAACATCTATCCAACCACAGCCTGTGTTTTCAGCTTGTATGATGCGGCCAACTCGTACAACATGAAACCACAAAACAGTTATGCATGCTAGCTAGCTAATTGGGCTATGTCAATCAAAGAATAGAAAACTAGAATTTGCAGTTCAGAAGAAATTTGGGAGGAAACACTAAGATGCATCAGGGGGATTTTACATTTGTTTTACAGAACCAAATCCACCTCACCCAAAACAGGGATGCAAAGGGGGCGTGAATGGCCGTTTTAACAGAAACTATCAAAATAATCTTAAAAATATGGAAAAGGCAGGCCTATGTGGCAAATGTGTGGCTGCCTATGGTGGACAATTCATCACTGGCTAAAGCTTCCAAACACAAAAACCGAAGCATTACACAGGGACACAGCATGCTACCAAACAGGGGATTGTCAGGGGCTGATAAGCTATCATAGGGAGACAAGAGGATCACGTATTATTAAACAAGCAGAAAATGGGAACAATGTAGGCCCAACAACAATAACAAAGGTTGGAAATTAAGTCCCTTCTTGTTTCGTTGTTCCCATTCTGTACAAATTCGCTTGAATCCAAATCCATTGGACTTTTAATGCCAAGTGAGTTAACTTAATTAATAGTCTGCTTTTTAGACTAGCTTGAACCAAAAGCTGTAGGAATCACATTACATGTTCTAGCTAGAGGGTGTTTTAAAAGCACAGGGAATCACTATTTCCCTACAACAATGCTACGTTGGTGTCCTAACACTAACTTCCACACTAGCATCATTACCCAGAGACTTGCCTTCGGAAACTGTCAGGAAATAACAAACACCGCCCACAGAATAAATATTAAAGAACCAATTCACAGAAGTTAGTTATCGCGCTGATTTGCTTGTGAGCCAACTATCTAACCCTATATCTGAACTCCAAGGCATGCACTCCTAACTGGTATTGTTAACCATGTCAGTGGTTAGTAGTGATAGCTAAAGACTTGCTAGCTTGGGGTGGGGTCCGGGTGGTGGATGGATGGAAGGAATGAGGGAGGCTGTGAAAAGTGCGATGGAACATGGGGGATAGGTTGAGAACAAGCTGAAGGGGAGGGAGGGGGAGCTTCCATCCTGGATACCACAACCGACCTGATACTTTGCTCCACCATCGTTTTCTTCATTCCAGTCTGGCACAGATAGGATTAGCAAAATACCAAGGACAATTTTTAGATGAGTCACTTAGGTTTCATCTTTTTGACATCTTGGATGTGTCCAATTAGATAAACCAAATGTAAGAAGACCCCATTATGAGCTCCTTGTTCTGATCATAAAGTTGTTGATTTGATTTGTTTATTTTAAATAAATTAATCCAAATAAATTCCCTATTAATATGCCAAAAACTGAGAGTGGATGATTAATACTGGCACTAAACGGTCATGATTTTCCATCAACACCAATATTTGTTTTATGGTATGATGACCAATTACACTCTATTGTAAGGCCCACAACTAGTGGAATAGAAGAGCTAGTCTATAGTTTCCACATTGCCTGAAAGTGATACAGAAGTTAATAATACAAATAGGACAAGCATATTAACGCTTTGCTAAACAGCGAATTCAGATTCTGTAAATCTATTTAACAGATAAATTCAGGAAAGAAATAAGTGGATTTATGTAACGTTTAACAAGAATGTGAATCTGCGTTACAAAATATGATTTTTGTATTCAACTTACCTTTCATTTATATGAATTAGCTTTGTTATAAAAACAAATCCATCTACAACCAAACATTAAGTAGGCTTTGCCTTTTGAGTATTGTTCAAAATAATAATATTTAATGTTATTATGATGAATAATTCCTACGTTAACATATATTTGAAGCCTGTAGACAGATTTTAGTCATTAAATAATGACAAAGACTTATGATTGAAATCTCCTGCATTCAATGTGAATTGTTCAACCCAAGGGGGACTGGGTTTAAAGCCTGCTTTTGGTGTCCCAGACTGGGAAGTGTAGAGGAGCCACAAAGGAGAAGGGGAACAGACCAGTAGAGGACCAGTAGAGGTATCCAGGAGGACTACAGGAGGAAGGTACGAAGGCGTGAGGTGAGGTGGGGAGGTTATGGAAAGAGGGGGCGGGGTTTATCAGTGGAAGGTGATAAACTTTGCAAACCTTCCAAACTTGTCCTTGCTGCATAGGAGAAGGGGAAAGCATTGGAACGGAGAGAAGAAGAGAAGAAATCAAAACAACGAGCCTGCCTTGACAAACCACTAGCCTTTTAGTAAATGCACACACAAACATACACACACACACAAACACACACACACACACACAGGTATTTTGACAGCTGCACTCATTGATAAGATGACATTCCACAAATCAAATCAACATGCTCTGTAAATAACACAATCTAAACTGAAACACCTGCAGTTGTGTACTTGTTTTTCAAATTCACATTTTTGATTTATATTTGAGATGGAACACTTTATGAATTATTTTGGCTACTTTTTGCTAATACTAATGAATGGACTATAATCTAAACTGTATTTAATGTGCCCATAACTGCAACATGCATCCCTGCAGCCTCAGGCCAAAATTATTATCTATGGCTGTTGCTTAGTAACTGCTGTTCTACCCACTACTATTTACAAGGTTAAGCCTTTCAGCAGTTGGAATGGGATGGAAGTGATAGCAAAACTGGGTACTGGATGCACATTTGGAACATAAAACTGCAAGATCAGGTAAATTGGCTGCAATTGTCTATTTTACCATTATCCATTTTTTCCTGCTGGTAAAGTTACTGTTCCTATTCTTCCAAATGTAAATATCAAGTCAAGCTAATAGACAACAGACTTGATCAAACTGTATATATAGTAAACAAAGATTGGTAATTTATTAAACAATCAGGTACTGATGGTATCAGACAAAATCCGAATGCGGTAATTTCTCCAATTTTCAGACCAACCGGTAAACTGCCCTATAGATTGTGGTTCAATGGTCTGTCCCACTTTCATCAATTTCATTTTTTTTTTTTATCAGATTACTAATCATTTGCATACACATTCCCCAACAATATTGGGAAGAATAGAAAACATGAAAAACTTGCACCATCCATAGGCCCATTTCATTGTTTTAAATAAACGTTTCTGATTGTCTCCTGATTAGGGCCATGCGATTTCATGCTCCAATTTGTGTATGGCTGCAAGCTTAGCACTCACTTGAACCAATCAAAAACTAAAACAGCAATAATGTGTTCTTCAGAGATAATGCTGCCTCAGCAGCTTCTTTTTTAGTTTATTTTCTTAAAACCTCTTTAAATGGGTTTCCCATTTACCCATAACGGAAAGGACTCTGTAGGCATAGACAAAGCTACGTACAGTAAAATCTCAAGTTAACCTCAAAGACCTTCCAGATTGCATTACGATGACAGGAAAATGTTAAATCAAAGTTAAATATGGCCCATTTGCAAAGAAAGATCGAAAACTATCTGTGTACATCATCATGTTATGCTATTTTTCCCAAAGTCTCATTAATTCATATCTCTGGCTATGTTCTTCAGTCTGCACAGTCCAACAATTCAATGCCAATAAGATAACAAGTGAAAAAGGATATTTAGGCGCAAGTAAAATGAGTAAGGAGCTGTATTGATCCTTCAGGTTTGGATTTGCTACACAATGGAAAAACGATAGCGCTGCTAGTCGTAATGCAATACATTTGATTTGTAATTGTGATGTTAATGCATGATTGCATGCAATTGAAAGACGCTTCATAGGAAATGTGACATGTCTCTCAGAATAAGAATTACTTTGCCATGTACGGTCATTTTAATAATATAATTAATCTTACATTAATATCATGTGGATAACTATGCCGACTTGCTTAAATGCTTAATTTATACAACATATAGCCAGCTCAATGAGTGTTGAGGGTTAAGGGAAAGGTTAGGCTATAGGTTAGAGAAATAAAGCAGAAGCAAATCGTTTTGATGTAAAATGCCAATTAAAGGTTAAGCCCAAAAATATCTAAATAAACAGCCAATGTATTTCTGTTTATCTTGACATATAGCTCCAGAAAATTGTATGAAGTGACTCATGAATCCTGAACTCATATCGTCATCGCCAGCAAAGGTACCAGTGCCTTGAATACTCATAGGTAAATATATATAAATGCCAGCCTATATATATTACTGTCGGCGGATAACTCAATCTTTTAATTGTCTTAGGGCGACAAAAGGGAAACTAATATAGAGATAATTATAAAATATAAAAAATAATATAACCACTAACTGTGTTGAAAGTTAGTCATGCAATATGCGTCAGCTGCACTGTTCCTGCAAAGCTTTTTTCTACCTTTTTTCTACGTTAACAATAAACAAATCAACTTTTCATTTAAAAAAATGATTCCATTATGAAACTATATATTGGAAATACAGTTGTATGAATTAGTTTAGTATCAATTGATATAAATTAATACTGGTTAACTTCTATCCATTTTCAGCCTGGTTTGTGAGCGGTAACATTGTTTACTATATTGAATTAAAATACAATATTTAACAGGTGATATATTTAACTTTTACTAATATTTAGGTCAGCTCTAGGAGTCAGTAAATCCTGGCTGACCCAACATGATAAGTATAGAAAAATCAAGTTTTAGATTGAAATCAGTGCTGTTTATGGAAACCAGGAAGAGCCATTAAAAGCTTTCCAATTTGAGCAGATTATTTCAACTTTTTTATTTTAACTACTGTTATGAAGTTAAAAAATGTAAAATTAAAAATAACTTAAGACGACATTAAAAGGCCTAACCATGGAATGATAACATGGGATGACGATGGTATACAGCCATAAGCAAAGGAAGGATGGAAGAAACCAAAGAAGAGCATAACGAGTGTACAAAATATGGGAATAAGTGACTATCTTAAACCTAATGCTGACTGTATTAAATGGTGAACAGTATTCTACAACGATATGCAAACAGAGAGAACAGAAAGGGGCTTTCATACATGGGCTAATACCCTTTGTGCTTACACGCTACACTCATTCCTCACTAGACTATTTAGTAAACAAAAGCTCAAACAGTCCCTTCACACAGTAGCTCACTGTGATATGCGCCATTCATATAATGTCCTTCGTATCAGGAAATTAGGCATATCGTTTAATAAAATGATGCATATGCCAATATGTGCATCGAATTCAAACTACAGAACTATGTTCAAGTGCAGGCTGCAGACACGACTGGACAGAGCCTGGGAAGGGCATCCCATCCCGCCTGTCAGATAAAGACCTTGATCCATTTGCACACACACATAATCTACACTGCATCGCCAAGCTTTTCCACTCCCAGTTTGCGTTCATATAAAAGTCTCCAAACGTTCTCACATGATCGGGAGGAACGCTGAATCACTATATCAGACCCCATCGAGTGAGAGGAGGACGGTTCTCCGGAGCCCCGGGACGACGCCCGACGCTACGTTAGCTTAGCCCAGCGGCCGGTCGCCATTTCTAGGGAACGCCTGCCTGCCAAGAGGCCTCGATGGATAACAGACTTCGATTTAATTCAGTACTGGCAACGACCAATAACAAATAATAACGATAACTGTTTGTTAATTGACTGGGTTATTTCACGGGATTGGATTAAAATAGCTTGTATATGCTCCACTACTGTAACAGGGATGGTCCATTAGCATTCCTCCCCTAAACCACTGTCTACCGCAAGCTAATCGGGCTAACAGCGTCCCACGGGCTAACTGCGGAACGCCGACAGGATGGGATCAAGACTGACCACGTCTTTCCAGATGATTCCTATATTCAAACATATTTATATATTGAGATAATGGTGGGCTAACGTGTATGTGACGGCCGCTGGCATACACACACGTTAGCCCACCATGCAACATATCTGCATTAACGTGTCGGTGTTGCTGGTCCGTGTCTGGCTTTAATTTATCCGCAAAATGTGGTGGATGCAGCCGAGACTGACTTTCCTAACCTTTTTAATATTGTAAACCCGGGTCAACATCCCGATGCCTCGGTCGTTGAGGATGGTGAGTTTTTCGGCCAGCTTCTGCTGGCTGGGCTGGATCACTCCCCGAGACATCTTGCTCCTCGAGTCCGATCCCCTTATCGAGTCCGATTCTCTTCCAAATCTGTGCTGTGACTGTCGGGTGGTTTGAAGCGAAAATCCGTGTAATGTAGTGATCAGTTAGCGCCCATGTTCGGATATTCGGTGACAACGGCTTCCTGTGCTCCACCCCACCTTCTCCCAAAGCTGCCTGTGTTTTTTTTTTCTTTCCTGAGAGACGAGAGATGTCCTGGTTTTCTCAGTGAGGTTATTTTTCCTGCAAAGCCGGAGGATGGATCTACCAGCCCCGAGGTGCGTTCGAGTACCGCCGGAGATGCGTTCGAGTACCGCTCATGAACTCTATGCTGCGCCCAGGTTAAGGGAAGTGGCAACAAATACTATGTAGAACTAAACACTATGCAATGGTTGGTCAATTATCAACTCATCTGTCCTATGATGTTATCAGATTCCCATTGCTATCAGTTGGAGTCGTTTACATCCAATACAAATATGCATGTCCATGTCAGTATAGTCAAATCTGTATAGTAGAGTACTTTTTGTTTGTAGCTACAGGTAAGATTCCAAAACACAAAGTTAGTCGATACATACATTTATATAGAAATATATAATATGATCTTTGTTTACAAATAATACAATTCATGTATGTTTAATAAAGGTGCTAATGCTTTGCTTAGTTCATTCTAACGTCGAGGTGTCCCTGAGCAAGACATCATATCCTTAATAATTTAAATCCGAATTCTGAGAATAACGTCAGAATTAGGAGATAAAATCAGAATTCTTGGATTAAAGTCAGAGTTTTGACTTTAATCTCCAAATCTCACAAGCTGAAGATGGGACACTCCACTACCTGTAAGGAACCTGGTGAGACGTCACTTTGTGCGGACGCGAGCCAAGGGCTGATTGAAGAAGTCGGATGCAAGGAACTTTTTGGGTGTTCGAGCTCTCGAGCCGTAGACGGCTCGAGCCGTAGACTGGAGAGGATTAGGGCCACGTGATATATTTTTGGAGTTTTGAGTGTAAAATGAGAATTCTGAGAAGGAATATAAAATTCAGACATTACTCCAGGAATTCTGACTTTATTCTCAGAAATATGAATTGAAAATTATATAGACGTATGTATAAATATATATTGGGAAAAGTGGGGTAAAATGAGCCACATGCTGTGGGGTAAATTGAGCCAGTCGTTCAATTTACCCCACCATGATGCACTGAAGTTAAGTTAAGTCTCTAAAGTATACAGTGATATTTCATTGTAGCATTACACAATTCTTTTTTTTTTTCATTTTTTTTTTCATATTTAACAGTATCTTGTTAGATGCAACCTTGATGGGTGAAATGTTGAATAGTCATTGAAATGCAGATGATGAATGAAAATGTTTTGCGAATATTAAAGGGTGCTGAAAAATACCTTTATTTGGTTTGGGTTTTACATTATTTAAAATTACCTTAGGCGACTATTTGGAAAAGGAAAATGCATTCAACTTGAAAAAGTAAATTTTTCAATTTACCCCCAGATGCCTCAATTTACCCCTAACTGGGGCAAGTTGAGCCACAACTTCATAGATGCATTGCTATCATTTTGATTGACTGGACATCCTGAAATAAAGGTAGATGTTTCGATTTTACTTCCCTATTATTTATCCTTGCCTAGAGGATAACATTAGTAAAAAATTGGCACATCTTACCCCACTCACTCATCTTACTCGCACTCTATCTATACACACACTCTAAAGTGTGTATAGATGTTGGATAATAATTTTTTTTTTTTAAATAGTGTAGGCTAATATATGTTGATACATAGGCTAGTAATAATAATTAAGGTGTGAATAGGGATTGGCAACATTCTATACGACTGCTAAGGGAATTGAGGGTGAAACCAATAACCTTTGGTTGTGTTGTGCTTGTAGACCGTCAGCAAGAGGATTGAACACAACCGTCTCTGGCCGTTTCTCAAATTGCTCCTGCACATTTTGTACGGACTGTACTTGAACGCATCATCATATTGACGTCGCTTCCGACAATGGACGAGTAACGCCTGTTATGGCGATCCTGGTGATTGCCTAATGAATAAGTTCGGTTTAAACGATTTTAACAACAAAACTGTGAGGCGACCAACTACGTTTTGAATCAAAGCATATTTAAAAACAAAGGGACAAGGTGGGTGTGTTATAAGCAACCCCAGTTTGGCGCAATATTGGTTCGTTCGCCGGTTCGCCCATGAAATGCGATAACGCCAATTAATATTTATGATTTATTATGAGCAGTTCGCTATATCTGTCAAAACATTGGATTGAGAGAGCCAAATGGTATGCTGTATATGCATCAGCATAACCTGGTTTGCATTCTCTTCTGTGCTCCAGATGCAGTCCTTTGCTCAGGAGATCGAAGGATTCTCCAAAAGTCGTCTGAAGAAGCAGGTCACTCACGTCACCACCATCACAGGACGGCGCCATGTGGAGAGGAGGGGGGACGGAGGGACCTGCGAGGTCCAGGACATTGAAGATGAGCCTACAGGCTTTGGCTTTGTTGAAGACAAAAGTCTAGACCTTCAAGTGGGCGTGGTTAGACCTTTTCTTCTACTAGGTAACTTTTTAGGTCTTCCTATAACCTAACTAATTGGCTTGTGCGCTACTGCTTCTATTAAAGGGCCCCTATTATTATACCACCAGGTGTGAGTGTGATGAGCCCATGGACCTATAAAGAAAGGATGAGCCATTCTGAGTAGTTTCCTGTGTCCAAAGTGGACATATTATGAAAAGAACACTTTTCCTGGGATTTGGGGTGTTGTTTTAGGTCTCTGGTGCTCCCACATGCATACAAACTTTGAAAAAGGTCTTCACATGATTTTTTTGAGTGAGATATGCATTTCTGAAAGTACCCCGCCTACAGTTACCAAACGAGCGAGTCAGTTTCGGCACGCCCTCTACGTAGGAAGGGGGCACACTTGAATATTACCTCCCACTTCCCCACTCCCCTCCAATCAGAGCATAGGTACGATTTTGTGGACCAGCGGACGAGCAGCTCCAGTGGGGGGAGCTCGGGGGAAGCTCAGCTCCGGGAGTTCAACCCCTTTCTCTGCCGGCGGCACCACCCGAGCTGCCGGACTGCCGGCAGTCCGGAGGAGGAGACATGGAGAAGAAAGGGATTGTACTCCCGGAGCTGAACTGCCGGACTGCCGCCGACCTACACCCGCCTGACTTTTCAGCTCCTGGAGGACACCCACCGGAGCATCCGGAAAGCTTCGGCGGCAGTTCAGCTCCCAGAGTACACCGCCGGAGCTGCCGGACTGCCGGCCGGATGGCTTCGACTGCGGCCGGACTGCCGCCAAAGTCGCGGCATATGTCGCGGTTCATGGACTTCAGAGAGTCAAGGCCAAAGTTCCTTTGCCCCCATTCTTCTCAACCATGGCCTAGATACCCCCCACTACGAGTCTTTACTTGTTGTGTACTTGTTGAGACGTCAGACGCAGTCTTTATGAATCATAATATCATCCGAGGCGCACATAGCTTTTGGCAGTGATATTAGATATAATAATATATAAATACCCATACATAATATTATTATATTATATTATATAGATATAGAGCTCCAGAAGTCTGCAAACGGCAACAATCCCTTCTCCTCCCTGCTGTGGTTCAGTCTGACAGCTTATTTGTCAATGGGCAGCAGCTCAATTTGCATTAAAGCTACAGACACCAGAAACGGCGCATTCTGAAGGGACTGAAACAGAGAGGAATAGCGGTAGGCAAGATTATTTTTTCCTAAAAGCTATTCCCAGCAAATAGCTTTCAAAACATGTTTTCTGGAACTCAAATACTATGTTTACGTGTTGTGAAAATGCCATAATATGTCTCCTTTAAGGCCTTTTTATGGTCCCACGTTCCCGTAATAATGCAATGACCACGGAGACGATCCGACGCAGTCGTGAACGTTTATGGTTCTCCGTCGGGTTTTAGTAAGCAATAGGACCAATCACAGCGCTTGCTGCTGCGTCACCTCAACGGAAGGTTGCGATTTTTGGGAGGCGCACGTCCGGCCCTTGTGGTGGACGCAAGGAGGGTACGCAAGGACGTAAGGGGTCCATAACTCCCTTGCGTTGCAGGAATGTGGAACCATAAAAAGTCCTTTAGTGACATCGCAAGTAGGAGTGTCCACCTAGATTTTTTATATTATCATAAATTAAATAATTCATTTAGAACTGATTTTCCTTTCCCCACCTCTATTGGAGGGGAATACCTTCATGTCTTCCAAAAGTTGCTATCTCAGACTTTTTTTCTGCACAAAACGAAGTGCCTACAAACGAGCACAAGAGTTCACAAGTTTTAGTTTTAGACGGTGCATTCAATTCGTTTTTTGGTATTTTTAATGAAAAGCCACATACGGTCCATTGTCAATGTGTTGGAGAGATCGCAGAAATGTGTTGCATTTCACTGCTTTACAATGAAATAAGATTTGACACATTTTAAATAGTAAACAATTTGTAATGTTAGGGAAACACTATAGATGGATGGCGTCATTCTGTCGAACAGATAGAATTATTTAAATAAAAAATGACCCGCGCAATTCCAGTCTGTGTGGGCAAAGTATCTCCTTAGTGGCTGACATGAGCCACTTTTAATAGAAGCACATTGTAGTAAGCCAGATCAATATGGAAATGTCATATCATCAATTTGATCTCTGCTAGAATACCTCTCTGCCAGTGTTTCCCCGGATGGTAGGGATCAAAGGGGATATGACACCATTGGCATGCAACCAAATGTAAGTTATAAAACTGTATTTCTCTGGGTTAGAGGATTGTTCGAAACAATTGTGATAATGTACACAACTTAACAAAACTATATAACACAGGTCAAGTCGATTTCGCCTGACTAATTTTGAAATACTTATGCATACCTTTAATTGGTTAGCCAGTTTACGGTAGTATTCTGCTGTATGGAGCAGCAACCTCATTGGAGTCTGTTGGTTTTGCAGGAGGCATTGCAAAGCCAACACAACGGTGGAATTGTAGAGGGGCTTAGTTAGGCCATTTTTAGTGGCATGCTTTAGCAGTGGAAATGGATCAGCTTATCATAATAACAAGTGTTCCTTAATTTCACGTCTGAGACACGCATTTCACGGGTGGATCTGTCAAACCAGAGCAGAAGCAGGAGCACTATCAGTACATTACACTTTGGTACAATCGCAGTGTTATGCTTATCTTTTTATAAGTGCTCATCATTTGAAACTTTTCCATCCAAAGCCACTCAGCAATGGATGCAGAATGAGACAGGCCACAGTTAGGATTTATGCATCTTGATGAGGGAGCCCTAAAGGTTGGCCGCGGACTTTGGGGATCAAACCCAGAACCTTTTGGCTGCGATAGCATCAGCCTTGCTCAGGGGCGGTCTGGCCATCTGTGAGTTCGAGAGAATTACAGAATGGACGGTTGGTTTAGTACAGCAGCGTCGGCCGGTCCCATTCCCCAGCAATTAGCATTGAATTGAATTGCTAAAGGAATTAATTAACAATAATCGAAAATTGGCACATGTTGTGCTGGCCGACATCAAGGCATCCAGAATTCACAACTTTTGTGTTGTTATTACTGTGCTTTACTACAGCTATGACACCCACATTTCCCACTTGAGATAAATAAACTGCATCCTATCTTCATGATTAACGTGGCCCACAATATAAATGCTTGCACCTTCTCCACCTGTAGGCCAGGTCATCCGTGACTCATATGGGAGCTGACAGACCTTTTAAAATCCCCTTGACCTCGCTGACACTAGGATATGACCACAGCATGCCACGACTTCATTGCTAACATTGGTGTTCCTATGCACTTTGAACGTCCCGCAACCTATTTTTGACACCTGACTTTTCCATTGGTATGCAAGGTTAGAATTAGGGCCTATACAAGCATCTTTTGTTGTGCCTTTTTTGTTTGTTAGCTTGATATAATATTTTTAAGTCAAATAACTTCAGGTCACATTGACCAATATTCTCGAGCTCGATATCCTTCAGGATTGATGGAAGTTAACAAAAGGAAATAAAGTTATTTTCCCGTTGCTCTGAAGAAGGTTCCAAGCAGAACGGTTGGCAACTGAGCTTCAGAGTACATTACAGTGTACAGTTGTCATATAATTACAGCCATTTCAAACGTAAAGCACAATAGTTTACAGTATCGAGCATCTGTAGATGTTGGGGCAAGAAATGGGCAAGAAGTTTGCACACACCAAGTAATTCTTGGATTGAAAAGCAAGATTTAAATCTGAATAGAAAGCATAGCTTTATCTTTAGCTTACGAGTTTAGGAAGTCTAAATGCAATGCCTTGTATTGCAATTATCACTTGTGATAATTGCAATGACTGAACACACAATTGTGACAGGGACTGAACACACAATTGTGACAGGGACTGAACACACAATTGTGATAATTGATAATTGTGTGTTCAGTCCCTGTTACCCTTTTCTCCAACAATGGTTTAAGGAAGTTTTGAGCCTTCAAAGACCAGGAAAGAAACTCAGTGGGACATTTTATGCACAATACTGTTGTTGACATGTACTCATGTCCTATTTTTATGATGTTACCTTGTCTCCCTTGGTTCCTTATGGCTGCGCTGCTTCAGAAGTTGATTAATTTCCTTCTGTCACCTTCTATTTTTATGTCTGAAACTTCCCTTAAAGTTAAACTTACTGTATCTTTGTCAAAACATTTTGCATTCAAACCCCTTTTTTAGCTCTCAGTCTTTATTTACAGAATAGATACTTTTGATACTATAGAAACTCTCAAACTCTTAACTCGTATATATATTATACATCCTCAAACAATACAAATTTAGTTTTATTTGGCAGTTTATTGTAGACCACAACCATCTCAATGCTTATTATTCTCATGACCTCAAACTAAAGAACAATATCCAGATAATCAAGATGAACACAGAAGTAAATTTGTCCTCATACGATAATTTACAAGGTCATCAAGACAAACCACCCACAGCTATTTTACATATTTTCACATACAGACAGACAAACACATGGGCCAAAGTAATAAGCAACTTAGGCTTCTGCTTTCTTAACTATTTCTAAACAGCTGGAGGAATTATGGTTGTAATGTTTGCCCGGGTGATTAAGGCTTTTGTGATTTGAACGGCCCAGCTGTTCAAATCTCAGTTCAAACCAGTCCACAGTTCAAACCAGTTCATTAACAGCTGGTAGCACCACTACCAAGTCAGGACATGTGGATATTTTCCTCATGAAAACATGCTTACTTTGATACAGCCATCAAAGAATATCTATCGATGAGAATCTAAGTTTTTCTAAATAAGATTGAAATTGATGTAATTTGGAGGCTTTGCGAATGCAGTCCATTGGATTCCTCTGTGGCCCCAGTAGTAATCTCTACCATTTGAGCTAGACTGGATTATTCATATTTTCTTTTCTTAATTTTTAATCGGAATAGCAAACCTAGCTGGTGATTTTATGTGTGGTATATTTTACTCTTCCATTCGTCCTCTCTATTGTTTTTCTTAATGTAATAGTCCGTCGTCATATGTGTTATCAGCTTTTCTTTCTTTATTAAAGAAAAAGAAAATAACAAAATCATGTATTGTTTTCTTGCTTAACTAAGATAATGTTCCCTAATGGTATGTTGTGTTAATAACAAACTGGAAAACATTGCAGTTCAAATGTTTAAATTTGGCAATTTCATCAAACAAAATTTAGTGATAGCTATAGGATCATAAGTACATGTCATTGTGCTGCTTGTAGCCTACTCTGTTTGTGAAGATGTTCCAAATCTGGGTTTAAAGGTGTGTGTGTGTGTGTGTGTGTGTGTGTGTGTGTGTGTGTGTGTGTGTGTGTGTGTGTGTGTGTGTGTGTGTGTGTGTGTGTGTGTGTGTGTGTGTGTGTGTGTGTGTGTGTGTGTGTGTGTGTGTGTGTGTGTGAGAGAGAGATCATTGTATCAAGCCGCCTGTTCAGTCTGTGTCAACGTGGAGGCAGTGGTGGACAATTGGATTTACCATAGTAATGAGATGTTGTGCTCGCCTTGTCTCCCATGGGGTATTCAAACCTAGTTATCTCTTGCCTCTTTCAGCCTCCCAGGATGTGGCCCATGACATTGACACACTGCAGAGATATAAGGTTGGTACTCTATCTATCCAGATTAAAGGAGGGTGTGGGGCGGGCATCAGTGCTTGCTTACATGCTCTGCTAATTGTTCAACCCACTGATTATGGGTTGAATTAAAGGAGGAAAGCTTGTTCATTTGGGGAGCGTTTAAATGGCGGTCCAACCGTAGGACGTTAAACGGAGAATCCAGTCGCACATGTAATTCCAGTTTATCTCCAGCAGGGGGGGTATATCAGACTCATATCGCATAGTCGCTACACCGCTTGCGTTTAATGGTCGCTCCCGGCCGCGCTTCTGTCACTGCACATGCAATCACGGAGAAGCGATAAACGGATACGAGATAGAAATTGCCCTCTTACTGTCTCGGCGAAGGAAGTCAAGAAGAGCCAAGTGCTTAACAGGCACTGGAGGAGGGGGTAGGGCTGGCAGATGACCCAGCCTTCAGCAGCATGTTAGTGAATGCAGACAGAGGCAGGGCCCAGTTCATAATGAGGTCTGTTTTGGGCCTTTAGGATGTTCAATCGCACACACACACACACACACACGCACACACACACACACACACACACACACACACACACACACACACACACACACACACACACACACACACACACACACACACACACACACACACACACACACACACACACAAACACAAACACATACTATTTGAAGGGGAGGAAGAGGGTTGGACGCCCACATTATTATATCAGGATAATTGTGTAGTTGTCCCTTATCTCTGCAGACCTCTAGTCTCCTCTTTCTGTCATTCTGTCCCTGCTCTTTTGTCCTGTATTTGTCCCTCCAAGCCAGGTCTCATCCCAAGATGAATAATAGCGGCTTTAGTTTAGACATTATATTAACAAGGTTATTGGTTGTATGTAACTCTCCATTTTATCAAACAAGGCATATATAGGGACAGAACAGAAGGAGGACATTTACGAAAGATAATCTGAAAAAGTACAATATCGGAAACAAATAGAAAATTCCATCTACAAACAGTAATAAAAACAGTATTAATCCTGCAATGTACAACAGCATTAATTTGAAGGTCAGGGCAAACACAGCATTGACAAAAACTAAGTACTCAGACACTCTGGAACAGAATGAACAAAGAAGTGGCTCAATAAAAATGGGATCATTCTTTGACATTTGGGTATTTTTGTGATTCAATTCAGGGCACTTATTTGCATGAGAAAGCAATCATGATACATTTGCATAAGCAAAAGCTAAAGGGAAGAGGAAAATGACATGATGATCATAACAATAACATGCACAGCAATGGCCACATCCATAATGTACTGTACAATCACAACAACACACCATTCAATGCCATTTACAAGCACATTGGGACATCACACACTCACATTAGATGTTTATATATTATAATTATTTTCTCCATCTCTCTCTCTTCTCTTTCTCTCCCAGGTATCCCATGTGCTGAATGTGGCGTATGGTGTGGGGAATTTGTTCCCAGACCAGTTGACCTACAAAACGGTGAACATACTGGATGTTCCAGACACTCCAATCACCTCCTATCTGGTGGACTGCTCATCGTTCATAGACCTAGCCAGGGCCAAGGTACAATCGACACAGCTATCTCTCTCCATCTCCATCCTTATCTCTCTCTCTCGCCCGCAAAGGCTCTCTCTCTCTCCCTCTTTGGATGCCTCTTGCTCTCTGCACAAGCTCAACAATTTTACTTTCAGCATCCTTTGCATTCTCCTTTCATGTTATCGCCATATTTTATTTGCAATTTGTCTTTTTCCCTTGTTTCAATCCCCAGTCTCCCTCTTGTGTCTCCCTCGCTCTCTCTCGCTCTCTCTCTCGTGAAACAGTTGAGAGTGAATCTCTGCGCTCCTTATGCATTCATTATTTTCCTGAATTATTGAATGATTGATGTATCCTCTACCTTAACAGAATGTGTGTCTTGGTGTTCCCCCCTCGCCCCCTGTGCTGTCTGCAGCCGGGCGTGGTACTGGTGCACTGCAATGCTGGCATCTCACGCTCCACCTCCATCGTGATTGGCTACCTGATGCTCCGCGAAGGGCTGTCATTCGAAGAGGCATTGGAACAGGTTAAGCACGCCAGGCCGTCAGTCTGCCCCAACGCGGGCTTCTACCAACAGCTGAAAAGCTACACCCCTGGAAGCGCTTGAGACCTCAACGCTTCAAAACATCAGGCTAATTAAAAGACCAATTAAAGCAACACACACATGCTTAAGGAGATTAATGCTGCGTTGGTTGTCTGTTCTTGATATGGATTGTGTTGATTATAGAATGTCATTGCAATAGTGAATGAATATTATTTGTTTGTATTTTACACACAACGTCAGGTGTGTGTCAGAGAGAGAGTGCGTGCGTGCGTGTGTGTGTGTGTGTGTGTTTGTGTGTGTGTGCGTGCGTGCGTGTCTAAGTGTAAATGTAAAATGTGCTGACGGTTCTTCTGCATGGGCTATTTGCCATTTATTTGACAGCTGGTTTACACTTAATGTCTGCTGTGTAATAATGTATTTCTTTATTCATAATAACCATTATACTTTCGTTTTCACTTCATAGTTAAACTGTTTTGTTGGCTAAATATGATATCTATATTATTGGTTGATAAAATACAAAAAGTGTTTTGTATTTGTGGTTGGTTGTCAACAGTGGGCAGCCTAAATCTTTACACACACACACACACACACACACACACACACACACACACACACACACACACACACACCACACACACACACACACACACACACACACACACACACACACACACACACACACACACACACACACACACACACACACACACACACACACACACACACACACACACACACATTTCGGTGGGTAGTATTTCTTCGTCTCCCGATTCTCCGTCCGATCAGCCTGTAGAGGGAGCTCGACTCCCTTCGGCTGAGACACAGACGGGAGCAGGAGGAGAAGGGAATCAGCTGCTAGAGAAAGCCAGAGAAAAGGGGGATGGAGAGAGGGAGGAGGAGGAGAGAGAGTGTAGGAGAAGTAATTGGTGAGAGATGGGGGGGGAAAGGGGTGGGCAGGCGAGAGAGATGGAAGGAGGGAGAGTGAGAGAGAGCAAGCGTCAGCACTCCACGCGTTAAAAGGGCAGATGGTAACCGCGGGTAACTGAAGAGCAAACCACTCCTGGCCACGGAGCAAGAGATCAGCAGAGGGAGAGGGGAACACATGCATCAGAGGAGAAGAGAGAGGGAAGAGCTCTCACTGGTCGTCTGCACGTCTGCCTTGAGAGAGAAGACGCGGGTTACTTCTTACTTCTAGTTTCTAGAAACAAAGAGAGAGAGAGAGAGAGAGAGAGAGAGAGAGAGAAAGCGACGTCGCAGGGACAATCTCTGCAGAGAGGAGACGGGAGAAGCCGATCCAAGTCCTGAGATTCCTGCGGAGAAGTATTCCTTGTTGTAGCCTATTTGCAGACAGAGAGACGAAGCAGGGATAGCCTACAGTCCAGCCGGATGGGGAGGTGAGGAGCAGGACACAGACGAGCCGGATAGTTTGCAAGGAGCCTGATGCCAGGAGGACATCTTTAGGGGCTCTGATCGGGAGAGGTGTTTTGA
>OLKM01003110.1:12500-43778 GCA_900291075.1 Melanogrammus aeglefinus | reverse complement strand
AGAATACTATGAAAAGGGGAACCTCAAAGAAAGTTTAGCTAAATGCTCTTTTAAAGAGATGGTTTTTTGAGGTTCGTTTTAAAAAGAGCTGTAGTCTGTGAGCCCTCAACGTGGTCAGGGAGGGCGTATCATAGTCTAGGGGCAGCAGCAGAAAAGGCCCGATCACCCATGGTGCACAGCTTCGTATGTCGGTTTGGAGGGTGTGAAGTGGATCCTGAACGGGATGTACGTGAGTTTGTCGGCGGGGTGAGGAGTTCCTGAAGGTAGAGGGGGCAAGTCCGTGAAGGCACTGAGGTGGTGAGGAGGGAGACCTTGTACTCAATTCGATGAGTGAGACAGGGGAGCCAGTGCAGTGATTTCAGGATGGGGGGTGATGTGGTCATGCTTGCGGACCCTCATCAGGACCCTGGCAGCACTGTTTTGAATGTATTGGAGCCTCTGGATGCTCTTGCCAGGGATGATCCCAATGAGGAGTGCATTGCAGTAGTCCAACCTGGAGGGAGACAAAGGCATGGACGGAGCTTCTCTGCATCACAGCCAGGGTAGAGTGATTGGCGGAGCTTGCGATGATCCTGAGGTGGTATATAAGCTGTTCTTACAGAGGTGTTTGATGGTGGGTGTCAAAATTAAGTTGTGGGTCATTTTAACACCGAGGTTGGTGACCGGAATGTGGAAAGGGGATGTTTTTCGCAGAGAAGGTGATATTGTTGATGGTGGGGGGCGGAGCTGATGTGGCGTGCCAACAAGGATGGCTTCCGTTTATGGCTGTTAAGTTGTAGGAAAGTTCGAGGCTTCATCCACGCCTCTATCTCCTCGAAGGCAGAGGTGGGTCAGTGTGGATGTTGGCAGAGGGCAGAAGAAGTGGGGGTTGTCCTGATGTAGAGCTGTGTATCATCAGCATAGCAGTGTAATAGACAAGCCATGCCTGCTAATGACACTACCCAGGGGGAGCATGTTACAGTGAGAACAGTGTGGGGGCCCAACACCGATGCCCTGGGGGACACCGCAGGTGACGTGTGTGGTGTGTGATTTTGCTGTTGCCCAGGGCAACGTGCTCAGTTCTTGTCAGGTGAGGTACGAGGTGTGAACCAGTTCTTTACATTTCCTGATAGTCCAATGGTTGTTTTTGCAGGCGGTGAAGGAGAATATTGTGGTCAACCTGTATCAAAAGCAGCTGTTAAGTCCAGGGAGGAATGAGGAGAGATGGAGAGCCGGTGTCTGCTGCCATCAGGAGAGGTCATTTGTGACCCGGACCAAGGCTGTTTCTGTACTGTGGCCATATGCGGAAACCAGACTGGAATTTTTCAAACAAGTGATGTTGTATGAGGGTGATCCTGGGGTGTGCTGCAACTTTTTTTTTCCAGAACTTTTGACAGAAATGGGAGATTTGAGATATGGGCCTGTAGTGTTGGAGAGGACTTCTGGATCAAGGGTAGGTTTTTTTTAATGTTGGTCTGATGAAGCAGCTTTTTAATGCAGATGGGATATGGCGCGCAGGAGGGAAGTGGTTGTAATGATATTGGTGAATGAGTGGAGAGACAGGCAGAGATGTTGGGCCTTCCAGCAGAAGGCTGTAGGGAAGGGGGTCTAAGTGCTGACAGGTGGATGGCTCATTTTCCTGATGACGTCCTCCACCTCCTTCCTTTGTGGATGCTGGGAAGAAGAGCAGAGGGTTTGGACAGAGTCAATCGGTGGGTTCAGGCAATTGGAAGGGGCAGGGCAGTAGTGATGGAGAGTGTGAAGGGATGTTATTCACTTTTTGGTTTAAAAAAGTTGATGTGTGCATGTTGCACCTCTCTCCGGTGGTGAATCAGCTAGATTGGTAATGGGGGATTGGAGGGTGTTGAGAAGGGTATGGACAGTTGAAAAGAGCTGTTTTGGAGTTACCAGGGGCTATTGTTTTGATTATTTGCGGATAGAAACCTGGAACCGTTGCAATTATTTCGGGGCTTCAGCATATGGCCTCCTGTGTTCCCTGTATGCCTGTTTGTGAACGGTCAGATTCAGAGGCCTTGAGTCGCCGCTCAAAGGACACGCCCAGCAGCCTTCATTGTACGTAGTTCACTGGTGTACCAGGGGCCAGGCGGACAGCGCGGGAGGAGGAGACTGACCTCGATGTTAAGGGGGCGTGGGGAGATCCAGGAGACTGCTCAGGGACTGGTTGTATAAGTCCACTGGAGTCAGCAACAGAGAGGGAGTCCAGTTGAGCCAGAGGAGAGATGGTTGAAGGTCAGGGCCCAGGGCATCCATGTTGATATTTTCCACATTCCTGTGAAGTGGATCTTGCCGCTTTTGTTTTGGTGTGGAGGAAGGGAAAAGGGAGCTCCATTTGACACAACTCTGTGATCCGAGACGCCAAGATCATAGACCTGTAGGTTGCTGATGGGGGCGGAGTTTGAGAGATGACCAGGTCAATTGTGTGTGTCCTCTGGAGTGTGTGGGTGGCATCAACATGTTGTTGTAGGTTGAGGGAGTCTAGCAGCTGAAGAAAATCAGCAGCGGGCTGGCATGAGGGGTTGTCAACATGAATATTTAAATCACCCAGAATGATGGTATTGGCAGAGGTAGTACAGAGTGTTGTGAGGAGATCAGACATTTCCGGGATGAAAGCAGAGTTGGGTTTAGGGGGCCTGTATATGAGTAAGAACAGCATGGATTGGGGGGGCTTGCATTGTGAATGCAAGACATTCAAAGGAGGAAGTTGTAGGCAGCACCATGGGGGACAACTCCAGGTCCTGTTTGTGGATGACAGCTAGGCCACCACCGCGTCCAGTTCTGCGGGCTGCCTCCAAGTAACTGTAGCCTGGGGGACAGGCTTCGTTAAGGGCAGAGTAAACCTCTGGCCTGGTGCCAGGTTTTTGTTAGACACATGAAGTCAAGTCCTTTTTCCTGATAATGCTCTTCAATCAAGCTGGATTTATTATTCAAGAGATTGAGGTGTTTGAAAAGTTCAAATTATAACCCAGTGACTTTGGTAGTTATTCTCTGTACTGGTTCGCTAGCAGCCTTAAAATCCACATCCGCGCCAGGTTGGAATCCACTCCATGAAATCATCTTCTAGGACGGATGCGGGGATTCTCGCATGATACGTCTTTTCCCTCAGCCGTTCTTGCGACCTAATGAGATGTGATGAAGCCGGCAGGCTGACCATAAATAAAGTTTCTCTCTGAGCCTCTGTGGATATATCGAGTGTCTAGCGAATTAGTCCTAGCTGCTTTTAATGGTGGAAATACAGGGTTGGGATGGAGCGATTGTTGTACTTCAGCAGCTGTGGGGCGAAGTACGTCAACATCGAACCTGAATGTTGAGTGATGATGTTTGCCTTTAGCAGCTAGGTACGGACCCGACGCATCTGGGAAGAGCTGGGAGCAGTGGCAGAAAATCCACGGAGACGAGTAGAGACAGCTTTAGCAGGTATGTCCAGAGGCATATTCCTCACCAGTATCGCCGAAAAAAGAAAAAAACAGCGTCAAGCAGTGACCAGGAATTATTGTACATCGGCTACTTGTTTTAGCCGTTTGTTTTTAGCCGTTACTAGGGAAACCAAAATAACAAGTGAGCTACACGCTCTTCACCAATAACACAATAACACACGGGAACAACTAAAAGACAGTCCATAAGCTTGCTTTTCGTCGCTAATGTAGCTTGCAGGGAACCAAGTAGAGATTAATATTGTCACAAAAAAAATCACTTTTTAATGTAAAAATTGGCCAAAATTGGCCCAAAAATTGCTTGGAAAAGCGGCGAACAGACAGCGCCAGCGTCCTCTCCGTTTGTTGCCCCAACTGACTATACAGAACCCCCACAACAGACTGACTATACAGAACCCACACAACAGACTGACTATACAGAACCCTCACAACAGACTGACTATACAGAACCCTCACAACAGACTGACTATACAGAACCCTCACAACAGACTGACTACACAGAACCCAAACAGACTGACTATACAGAACCCTCACAACAGACTGACGATGCAGAACCCTCACAACAGACTGACTATGCAGAACCCCCACAACAGACTGACTATACAGAACCCTAACAGACTGACTATGCAGAACCTCCTCACAACAGACTGACTATATCAGAACCCCACAACAGAACTGACTGATACAGACCCCCACAACAGACTGGACTATACAGAACCCGAACAACAGACTGACTATACAGAACCCCTAACAACAGACTGACTATACAGAACCCTCACAACAGGACTGACTTAATAGACCGAACCCTAACAGACTGACCTATACAGAAACCCTCACAACAGACTGACTATACAGAACCCTAGCTGGAGGTGTCTTACCGTCTCCGTTGGCCGTGGTGGGAGAGCTCTCGTTGCGGCGGCCTTGTCCGTCGCTGCTGGTGTCTTTGGAGAAGCTTCCGGACGGAGCTGGTGGAGGGAGGGGTCCGCGTCTGGGGGCGGCCGCCGCTCCCGCTCCCCGGCTTCATCGGCCCCTTCTCCTCCTCCCCCGGCTGGTCCCCGTCCTCCTTGTTCTGGGGGAGAGAGAGACAGGTCAGTCCACCGCTCTGGAGCCCCCCCGGTCCTAAACATATCTAGAGCCGGTGAGCCACTGGTGGGGTAGCCGAGGCGCGGGTCGGATAGCCAAGAGAACCGGTGTCGTCACATTCATTCAGAGTAGTTTGCGAAGCCATGCTCAGCGTCATCACTCCTCCTGCACACGAGATGTTGCTGTGTGTGTTTTCTTTAACACGTTTTGATTTTTTTTTAGCCATCCTGAGCCTAGCTTGACATCCTGCCGAAGGACTACAGTGGAAAATTAACCTGCTGGCTAACACTGCATCATAAAAATAAACATTTCTGTAAATGTGCCTTTGTCCTTTAAAGGAAAATGAAACCCCAGTCTTCTTCATGGGAAGAAGGGGTCAGCAGGAGACACGTCAGGTCAGGCGCATGCCCCGACGGTTTCCGTGGCAACGTGATCCCCCACCTTGAGTTTCTTCCGAGTTCTCCTCTTGGTGGCGCCTTTGTCCACGGGCCAGATGATGCGGTCGGCCTTCACCCACTCATCATACCTGCAGAACAAACGGCATCATCACCACGGTAACATGGCCCCAGCAGTCACCGAGCCTGAGCTAGTCCGGCTAAAAATGCATTTGGAAACTTTCGACACCTTTTTAACAGTTTATTACTGCCGGCCCAGTTTGTGTGTAGCGGGGACAAAGTGTGTGTGTGTGTGTAGCGGGGACAAAGTGTGTGTGTGTGTGTAGCGGGGACAAAGTGTGCGTGTGTGTGTAGCGGGGACAAAGTGTGCGTGTGTGTGTGTAGCGGGGACAAAGTGTGTGTGTGTGTGTGTGTTTCGCTTTGTGATGCTTCCCATCATGATTGGTCGAAACAAATATGACACAAAAGACCCCGTTCACCCAGATCTGAGTGCATCCGTCATGAGACTGGAGATGTGATCTAGAGAGGGCTTTGAGAGACTGGTCTAGAGAAACATCAGACTGGAGATGTGATCTAAGGCGGGCTTCGAGAGGGGTCTGACCTGACGTTCCAGCCATAGTAGTGCACCAGGTAGATCTGGTCTCCGTCATCGCTGTCCATCTTCTTGATGTTGGCCTCGTAGATCTTCTGGCTCTTCCCTCTGCCGTACTTCACCCTGACCTTGGTACCCATCAACGAGTCTTCATCCTCATCCCCCTCCTCCCCCTCACCCCTGAGACAAACACAAACAGTTTATTGTAGTAACATGTATAACAGCCGTGTAACAACAGAACCGTCCAGAACCAGAGAGCTGCTGCTGCTGGAGGAAGAGGTTCTACCTTTCTCTCCGTCGCTCTACGTCTTCGTCCTCATCCTCGTCCTCCTCTTCCTCCTCCTCGTCCTCCCCGGACTCCTTGTCCGAGTCGTCATGGCGACGATGGCTGCGTCTCCTGGGCGGTACCCGCTCTCCCTCCCTCTGCTCCTCCCCGCTCGTCTCTCCTCCCCGCTCCTCCTTCAGTCTGTCCCGCTCCATCCGGGACATGCCGTCGCCTCGCTCCGGTCTGTCCCGCTCCATCCGGGACAGGCCGTCTCCTCGCTCCTCCTTCAGTCTGTCCCGCTCCATCCGGGATATGCTGTCCCGCCGGTCAGACTTCCCTGGCCACCGCCGCCTCCCCTGAACACACAATCACACAGGTTACACACACACACACACACTACCTCCTCTACAGGTATCCCTAACCCTATCCCTCACCTGGAGGTCCTATTCAAAACATCTAGTTCGTTCTGGTAAAACTGCCAGTGTGTCTGGTTAGTTGGTGGTATAACTGATCTTGACCACAAGTGAGGTGGCGTGGTGTGGCTAGTGCGTACGGTCAGATAGCCAAGAGAATTGTGTCGTCACATGAATTCAGACTTTTATGCGAAACCATTCTCAGCATCATCACTCCTCAGGTAGCCACAGAGAGACAGACAGGTAGCCACAGAGAGACCGACGGGTAGCCACAGAGACAGACAGGTGGCCACAGAAAGACGGACAGAGTAGCCAAAGAGAGACCGACAGGTGGTAGCCACAGAGAGACAGACAGGTGGTAGCCACAGATAAGGACAGGTAGCCACAGAGAGAGACAGGTAGCCAAAGAGAGAGACAGGTAGCCAAAGAGACAAAGCCACAGACAGGTGGTAGTCTGGAGAGATAGACTGAGTCTGAGAGTTCTAACTGGTTGCTATGGTAACAAGAGGCAAGTGACTCACCCTGGGTGACGGGAGGCTCCGCCTTAGTCCTCCTCCTCCGCCTCCTCCTCCTCCTCCTCCTCTTTCGCCGTCCGACTCTGGCTCCTCCTTCTCCACGGCGGCCTGGACCCTGATTGGCCCAGGGTCCTTGGGCTCCGCCTCCTCCGGAGCGGGACTGGTCAACGCGGAGGGGGGGCGGGGGTTGTTGTGGTGGATGGTCCTGAAGGTGATGGAGGCCGAGCGGCAGTACTCCTCGAAGCCGTAGAGGTACCTGAGGAGCACGCACACGTTAACGCACACGTCGACACACACGGATCAAACTGTGCTGGTCAGGCGGCGAACGGTCACGTGGTTGACCTTGTCACAGCGGGAGGTGAGTCACAGCCTAGCTCGCAGATATTGCAGGTTTCAGCAAGTCCAATTTAAGACTTTTTAATACCACCTTGAATGAAATTTAAGACCTAAAACACGCGATGGTGGGGGGGATCCCGCTGTATTATAACCCAAGCATAGCATGGGTGCCCCTTAATGAGACTCATTCACCGACCCATTGTCGCAGACTAGCCAGCAAGCACGCAGACAATCGTTTATCTATGCAGCTAGCAAGAAAGAAGCCTCGCTACATGGCCTTCCTGAAAAGTCCCACGAGAAAAATAAAAATAATAAATAGTCCTGCCCCGACAAATTTTAGACCTTGAGTTACAGTATTTAAGATCAGCATATGACATTTGTAACGAATTTAAGACTTTTCAAGGCCTTCAATTCAGAAACTAGAATTCAAGACTTTTTAAGACTTTTTAAGGATGCGCGGACACCCTGAGATAGAACTCTACAGATCTTCTTTTTGTAAGACTATCTTTAGAGGCGTTAGTGGTTAACACCTCTAACACGCTACTGGTTAAAGCGTCACGCCGATTGGAAGTTCACACAAGCAGTTGTGGGTCAGATAGCCAAGAGAAACATGACATCACAAATCAGTCTTGTTTGCGAAACCATTCTCAGAATCATCACTCCCCATTCCTCCACCCGCTCTACATTGAGTCCTCCCACCCGCTCTACATTGAGTCCCCCACCCGCTCTACATCGAGTCCTCCACCCGCTCTATGCCGAGTCCTCCACCCGCTCTACATCGAGTCCTCCACCCGCTCTACATCGAGTCCTCCACCCGCTCTACATCGAGTCCTCCACCCGCTCTACATCGAGTCCTCCACCCGCTCTACATCGAGTCCTCCACCCGCTCTACATCGAGTCCTCCGCCCGCTCTACATCGAGTCCTCCGCCAGCTCTACATCGAGTCCTCCGCCAGCTCTACATCGAGTCCTCCACCAGCTCTACATCGAGTCCTCCACCCGCTCTACACCAGTCCTCCACCTGCTCTACATTGAGTCCGCCACCCACACCACACCAGTCCTCCACCTGCTCTAGCTGACGGAGCAGCGCGTCTCTTACTTCCTGTAGGCCGTCTTGACGTTGTAGGAGGCAGCAGAGTTCAGGACGGGGATCCCCAGGTCCACGTACACCTGCTTCCACACGGTACCGCTCTCGATCTGAAACACAAAGGACCATCAGCCCCCGTCTCACACACACAGAGAGACAGACTGGCTGACAGACAGACCATCAGCCTCCGTCTCACCTAGAGAGAGACAGACAGGCTGACAGACAGACCATCAGCCTCCATCTCACACACAGAGAGACAGACAGGCTCACAGAGGGACCATGAGCCTCCATCTAACACACAGAGAGAGACAGGCTGACAGACAATGAGCCTCCATTTCACACACAGAGAGAGACAGACAGGCTGACCGACAGACCACGCAGAGAAAGACAGGAACACAGACAGTCAGACAAGGCGAGAGACACGGCCCCGACAGAGAGGCCGGAGTCGGGGTGACTCACTTTGTGGCACCCCCCCAGCTGGAACACCAGCCGGAAGAGCTTGAACAGGTTCAGGTCCTTGTAGCCCAGGACGGGGGGCTTGTTGATGGGGGTGCCTGACGGAGACAGACAGACAGCCAGGATGAATGGGGTCTTTGAACTTGAATGTCAACTTATGAGTTGTAATGTAAACGGTAAATGGACTGCATTGACCACCTACCGCGCTTTACAATATCGCCTAACATTCACCCATTCATGCACACGTCACCCACCGACGGCAGTCAACCATTCAGGGCGACAGCCAGCTCGTCAGGAGCAGTTATGGTTAGGTGTCAGCGAGGAGGAGCCGGGGATCGAACTAACAACCTTCCTGAGCCACATTGTGCCCAGTTTAACTTGCCTACAAGGGCATGATGGATTTTCTGACTCATTGCTTGACTAGTATTGTCTCCACTACTAGTAAAATCCTAGCCGTCAGAAGGGGATGAACAACAGACAATAAAGATAAAAAGGTCCAGTACGGAGCAGGTGAATATCTGCTCATCAACATCATACGTTTTCATAACTTTCTGCCTCGTCTTCCTTGTGGATTCAACTCTACAGAGATCTTCTTTTCATGCCACTAGCTTTAGAAGGTGCGGCTAAGAAGAATCCTCGTCAATAGCAGGACAGGTTAGTGGTTAATGCTTCACGCCGATTGGCCGTTCACGCCGAGCACAGTAGCAGTAGTGGGTCAGATAGCCAAGAGAAACGTGACATCACAAAACATCAGTCTTGTTTGCGAAACCATTCTCAGAATCATCACTCCTCATACAGTCTGACGGGGTTCCACTACGGACCAGTCTGACGGGGGTCCACTACGGACCAGTCTGACGGGGGTCCACTACGGACCAGTCTGACGGGGTTCCACTACGGACTAGTTACCTCGGTCCTCCATGAACTTGTAGAGCTGCTGCAGGAAGTGGTCTCTCTCTTCTGGGTCTGCCTCTTCTTCAGGCTACAGACACACACACAAAACACACACAGCTAAGGAACAAGTTCTCCGTCTAATAAAGACAGACTGCCAGCATAGTTAGCTTCATGTCTTTTAATTGTAGCCCCTCTAAAGACAGATTAGCAGCAGTTAGCTTCATGTCCTCTTATGCTAGCCCCTTTAAAGACAGACTAGCAGCAGTTAGCTTCATGTCCTCTTATGCTAGCCCCTTTAAAGACAGACTTGCAGCAGTTAGCGTCATGTCCTCTAATGCTAGCCACTCTAAAGACAAACTAGCAGCAGTTAGCTTCATGTCTTTTAATGCTAGCTCCTCTAAAGACAGACTAGCAGCAGTCAGCTTCATGTCCTCTTATGCTAGCCTCTTTAAAGACAGACTAGCAGCAGTTAGCTTCATGTCTTTTAATGCTAGCTCCTCTAAAGACAGACTAGCAGCAGTTAGCTTCATGTCTTTTAATGCTAGCTCCTCTAAAGAAAGACTAGCTGCAGTTAGCTTTATCTCCTCTAATGCTAGCACCAATGCTTTTAAACCTGTAGCTAGACTAGCTAGTGAGATCCCCCCCATGCCAGTCTCACCTCCTCTTTGATGTTCCTCTTCTTCTTCCCCTCTTCCTCCTCCTCGCTGTCCTTCTCCCGCCCGCCGACCTCCTCGTCCTCGTCGCTGGAGGAGGAGTCAAGGATCTGGCTCATGTCCATCTTCCACAGCTCGGGGACCTCCTGGGTCCTCAGGAAGGACACGGCCGCCTTGTGCCCTGCATAACCAACCAATCAGGATACAGCGGTGAGCCGGGCACGCCGAGCGGTACTCGGTGTCCTACGACAGGAAGTGATCCAAGAACATCCTGTACGCTACCTTTCCTGCAGGAGAACTCCGGCCTTGTGATGGCGTCGGCCGCGACAACATGGACGTCTTTCCTGGAAACTGTGGAACTAACGGGGAAGATATAAAGTTAATCTGTGAACAGGACGTCGGATACGGAACGAGTTGAAAAAAAACAACACTTTTTTCACTGTAAACTTAAAAGACTTGGCACCACTTACAACTTGGAGTCCGAGAAGGATCTGATGAGACATTGGTCTTTCTTCACCATCATCTCGTCTGAGCAGCTGGGAGACACCACCTAGCAACAAGGACACAGCATCATCGCTACAGAGCCCACCTAGCAACAAGGACACAGCATCATCGCTACAGAGCCCACCTAGCAACAAGGACACAGCATCATCGCTACAGAGCCCACCTAGCAACAAGGACACAGCATCATCGCTACAGAGCCCACCTAGCAACAAGGACACAGCATCATCGCTACAGAGCCCACCTAGCAACAAGGACACAGCATCATCGCTACAGAGCGCACCTAGCAACAAGGACAGCATCATCACTATAGAGCCCACCTAGCAACAACAGCATCATCGCTACAGAGCCCACCTAGCAACAAGGACACAGCATCATCGCTACAGAGCCCACCTAGCAACAAGGACACAGCATCATCGCTACAGAGCCCACCTAGCAACAAGGACACAGCATCATCGCTACAGAGCCCACCTAGCAACAAGGACACAGCATCATCGCTACAGAGCCCACCTAGCAACAAGGACACAGCATCATCGCTACAGAGCCCACCTAGCAACAAGGACAGCATCATCGCTATAGAGACCACCTAGCAACAAGAACAATTACAATTGGGGCATTTAGCAGACGCTTTTATCCAAAGCGACTTACATCGGTTAATACACACATATCTGACACACAGACGGCAGGGATCAACCATGCAAGGAGACAGCCAGCTCGTCAGGAGCAGTTAGGGTTAAGTGTCTCTCAAGGAAACGTCAACACTCGATCCCTAGCTCCTCCTAGGAGCTAGCAACCTTTCGGTTACAAGACAACTGCTCTACCTCCTGAGCTAAGCCGACACAGAACCCAACATCATCGCTTTAGAGACCACCTAGCAAGAAGAACACAGCATCTTCTCTATAGAGACAGGTTACACCTCCACAAACAGACAAGTACCCCCTCCTCTAGAGATAGGCATCCCTCACCTCAAGGTCTTAATCCCAAGTACCTAGGCAGTTCTGGTAAAACAGTCAAAGTGTCTGGTTAGTCAGTAGGATAAGTGATCGTAACAATTAGTGAGGTGGCGTGGTGTGGCTAGTAATGCGTAGGTCAGATAGCCAAGAGAATTGTGTCATCACATGGATTCAGTCTTTTATGCGAAACCATTCTCAGCGTCATCACTCCTCCGGCATAACCCACAGCTCTCACCTTCAGACAGACAGCAACACAGACGGGTAGTCAGAGTTATAGCTGGTTACCTAGCAACAAGAACAAATAACCGCTATACTGTAGACACAACCTAGCAACAACCCATCATCGCTATAGAGACAACCTAGCAACAAGAAGCACATTACCGCTATTGAGAAAAAACCTAGCAACAACCCATCATCTCTATAGAGACAACCTAGCAACAAGAAGACCTCATCGCTATAGAGACACAACCTAGCAACAACACATAATTGCTATAGAGACAACCTAGCAACTAGAAGACATCACCACTACAACGAAAAAACCTAGCAACAACCCATCAACCCTATAGAGACAACCTAGCAACAAGAAGACATCACCGCTATAAGGTCACAACCTAGCGACAACACATCATTGCTATCGGGACACAACCTAGCACAAGAACACATTAGCGCTATAGAGAGACACAACCTAGCAACAACACGTCACTATAGCAACACAACCTACAACAAAGACATCACGCCCACTTAATCTGTAAAATACATACGGTATACATATCGGTATTTTAAGGATAAAAAGACTCGAATAATGAAGCTAGCTAATTGCGGGCGTGAGCAATGCGCCATGCGGAGCGTCTGTCATGGGGCCGTGCGGCGGTCGTACCAGCGCTAGGTACCAGCCTGAGCGGTCGCTGGTGTCCTGGACACAGCAGACCTTCCCCAGGATGTCATCCTTCAGCCTCCGCCTGTCCTCCTCGTCCTCCTCACTGGACGAAGAGCGAGGCTCCTCATCAGCCCTGAAACACACACACACACACACACACACACACACACACACCACACACACACGATTAGAGAATGACAGGGTTAATCATGGCAGTAGACTAATTAACAATAACTATGTTTTTGAATTTCCCCATGACGATCCATCTAGTGTATCTCGTTTGTTCTAGTAAAAGTGCTACCTTAGTATAAGTGTGGTCTGGTTAACCTCTAGCACGGCGCTCTGGTTAACCTCTAGCACGGCGCTCTGGTTAACCTCTAGCACGGCGCTCTGGTTAACCTCTAGCACGGCGCTCTGGTTAACCTCTAGCACGGCGCTCTGGTTAACCTCTAGCACGGCGCTCTGGTTAACCTCTAGCACGGCGCTCTGGTTTAACCTCTAGCACGGCGCTCTGGTTAACCTCTAGCCACGGCGCTCTGGTTAACCTCTAGCACGGGCGCTCTGGGTTAACCTCTAGCACGGCGCTCTGGTTAACCTCTAGCACGGCGCTCTGGTTAACCTCTAGCACGGCGCTCTGGTTAACCTCTAGCACGGCGCTCTGGTTAACCTCTAGCACGGCGCTCTGGTTAACCTCTAGCACGGCGCTCTGGTTAACCTCTAGCACGGCGCTCTGGTTAACCTCTAGCACGGCGCTCTGGTTAACCTCTAGCACGGCGCTCTGGTTAACCTCTAGCACGGCGCTCTGGTTAACCTCTAGCACGGCGCTCTGGTTAACCTCTAGCACGGCGCTCTGGTTAACCTCTAGCACGGCGCTCTGGTTAACCTCTAGCTAGGCGGTCTGGTTAACCTCTAGCTAGGCGGTCTGGTTAACCTCTAGTTAGGCGGTCTGGTTAACCTCTAGTTAGGCGGTCTGGTTAACCTCTAGTTAGGCGGTCTGGTTACGCGCGGGTCAGATAGCCAAGAGAATTGTGTCATCACAGGGATTCAGTCTTGTATGCGAAACCATTCTCAGCATCATCACTCCTCCTGCATAAGTATAATCCTGCATAATCCAATTGATGCTACTGGTTAGAGCAGCTGGCCAAGTGTTTATCAGTCAGCTCTTCCATGTTGAACAAGGTAGAGTAAGGAGTAGCACGGCACACATCTACTGCTCTGTACGCTTTCATCTTTACTCGTACACTCAAATACTAAATGAACACACAACTGCAGTGGTCCGGAACACATAGATGTCCAGACAAGAAGGTGATCCAGCCCAGATAGAGGTCCGGACCAGATAGAGACCTGGACCAGACAGAGGTCCGGACCAGACAGAGGTCCGGACCAGACAGAGGTCCGAACCAGACAGAGGCCCGGACCAGACAGAGGCCCGGACCACACAGAGGCCCGGACCAGACAGAGGCCCGGACCAGACAGAGGCCCGGACCACATACGGGTCCCGAACAGCCTGCCTATTGCCAGGCCAAGCTCAACCGTAGATTGCACGTTGGTCTGGGGAGGCTGCCGTCATTTTCTGCCGCACAAGAGGCGGGATCAACGGGCCTAGTTCAAATGACTCTGTACACAATTTGCTGCCTGCCGTCGCTTCCCTGTCGTCATTGTGTACCACCAGCCTATAGCGCGCCAGGGACAAAAGGCAGCTTGGTGATTTGCTCCCGCAAAAGCGTATCGGAAGCAGGATGAAATTATTGCTCCTCTCCAGACCGGTAGAACGGGCGGGGGGGGCACCCAGTCTAGGTCCCGAACACACAGAGGCCACGACCACAGAGAGAACTTACACAGGCTGGGAGGAGCGTCGCCCACCGCGGTTCGACTTCTTGCCGATCACTGGAGTTCCAAAATGTTCTGGGTTGGTCAGCGGAAGCTGGTCCAGAGTCTGAAGAACGTTAAACAATAATCAATAACCAATAATACATCTTCTCCAGGGCCTGTAGCACGTTAAACAATAACCAATAATACATCTTCTGCAGGGCCTGTAGCACGTTAAACGATAATCAATAGCCAATAACCAATAATACATCTTCTCCAGGGTCTGCAGCACGTTAATCAATAACTAATAATACAGCTGGTCTAGGGTCTGTAGCACATTAAACGATAATCAATAACTAATAATACAGCTTATACAGGGTCTGTAGTACCCTAATCAATAACAATCAGTATGAACTAGCAACAACGAGCTGGAACAGGCTGTGTGACTGGGGTTAACTTTAGCTGCTTATCTTGCGTTTAGGTCCAGCAGCTGGTTTAGCCTTTAGCTTGTAGTCTCACCTCACTCTCTGCAAAGTGTCTCTCTCCCTTCAGACACAGGGACGTACGACGGAGAGTCTTCTCATCACCATCATCAAACACTGAGGAGAGAGACACACACACACACAGACACCCGGTATAAACACTGCGGCAGACAGTAGCTAAAGGTCACCCTCCTAAGTGAGAGGTCATGTTCTACCACATCGGAGGACTTTATCGATGAATTACTCAAAAAGATAAACACTGCAGTCTTTGTGTCGGTCCACGGTGGGCAAAAAAGGGGGCAAGCGCCGGTCTGAGTAGCAACGTGGACCCTAGTATATTCAGACGCAGAAGTGTCATTTGGCCTTTAGCGGATCATGATGCTGCTGAAACCAGTAGCGCCTGGCGCGCGGGGGGGGGGGGGGGTGGAAACGCCTCGACACGAGGCTGTCTAGGCTGTAGGGCGGGGGCTCAGATAGCCAAGAGAAATTTGTCATCACATGGGATCAGTCCTGCTTGCGAAACCATTCTCAGCATCATCATAGCGATCGTTAGTACCCTGGCGTTATGTTACTACTAGCTAGTAGTAGTGACTCGTGCAGTACTAACTGGTAGTAAAAGTGTTAAGTGTAATACTAGTTGGTAGAACTCATCGTAAAATTAACAAAGGCCAAATATGTCAAGGAGCTCTACTAATAACGACAGGCTGGCAGCCAGAGGATAGACTTGCGTGTTTGCACCACATGCTCTTGAATAGCGCTAGTGCTGCAGTACAATTTCATTGAAACTTTGCACAATGTACAAACCACCTTCCCGTTAGAAGTACCCCCATACGCTCAAAGCTGTGTGTCTGAGTAGGATCTGAGGCTGGCTGCGGTGTGTCGCGACTCTGCTCGTCGATCTGTCCGCTATGCAGTGTGCCCGTGGCTCGTCTGGGTGGGGCGCGCGACCCACGCACTACATTGAAGCTCTGCTGAACCTAGTCGGGCTCGGACCAGAGGGAGTCAAGAGAGACACAGACACAAGCTAAATGTCTGCGTGGTGAAGGCCCCCCCTCTCCGCAGAGGAGAAGGTTGTTCTGGAGACCGGTGGGACCGTAGAACACCCTGGTACTGACCCACGGTGTATAGGCTGGCGTCCGTCAGCTTGCTGATGACCGCCTGCGTGGAGGGCCCCTCATTGGTCCTCACCTCCACCGTAGAGCCAATCTGCAGAACATAACCATGGTTACCCCGGAGCCCTCAGGCCTGGCACTGTCTCACACTCTATACAGAGTAGCGATCCCAGTAGCGAGCCTGATCTACGCAGGGAATAGAACCCTTAACCCTGCAGTGTTAGTGCCTTGCTCTTCCTACTGATGTAATTTGGCCTCCAGTATAGCACAAATTTTTTGAAGATGGGACGTGGAAACTACCAGACATAAGGCGCTCAGATAGCCAAGAGAAATGTGTCATCACATGGAATCAGTTCTGTTTGCGAAACCTTCTCAGCATCATCATAGCGATCGTCAGTACCCTGGCATTATGTTACTACTAGTTAGTAGTAGTGACTCGTGCAGTACTAGTTGGTAGTAATGCTTCCCCTAACCGTGCAGTGTCAGTGCCTTGCTCTAACTACTGAGCTACACAGGGAATAGATCCCCCAACCTGGCAGAGTTAGTGCCTCACCCTCAGCGCTCCTTTAACCTGGTCATCCTGGACCACCTGGGATGTACTCTCCCCCTTCAGGACCACCTGGAGAGACAGACATAGAGAGACCGAGAGAGAGAGAGAGACCGAGGGATGGAGACGGGCAGAGAGACAGAAGAAGCAGGAGCAGGTTAGAAACCAGCAGCTGGACATGCAGCTCTGGGCGTGACCAGTCCCCAGAGAGAATAACAATTATGGAGATCGTTTACTTAATCACTAGACAAAGCAGAATCACAACCCACGAAACAGATCTCTCTATCGGACGATGCTGCTGAAGACATGTGACTGAATCGGCATCACTCCATTGGACACATGCTTGGAAGACCCGGTTGTTTTTGAGGGGTGCTCAGATAGCCAAGAGAAATGTGTCATCACATGGAATCAGTCCTGTTTGCGAAACCGTTCTCAGCATCATCATAGCGTTTGTTAGTACTGTGTAACCATCTTAGTCTGCTAGAGGTCCTGCTGTTGAAAGTGGGTAGTGTAGCATTAGTGAGTAGTGTACTACTAGTTGGTAGGGTAGTACTAGTTGGTAGAATAGTACTTAGTGGTAGAACAGTCCTTAATGCTACAGTACTAGTTTGCAGTAGTAATGGGTAGTTAGTGTTAAGGGGTAGTGTAGTACTAGATGCTGCTGCAATACTACTTTGCAGTATTAGGCTCTCCAGTACTAGTTTGTAGTTAGTATTAGTGGGAAGTCTAGTACTGGTTGTTGCAGCAGTGCTAGATTGTACAACTAGGGGTAGTGTATTACTAGTTAGTTCTGCAGTATTAGTGTGTAGACCTAGTTTGTTCCTAGAGGGGAAAATATAAGAACAACTAATTTATACTAGATTTGTGACAAAGAAAGAATTAGCCTACACAACATCTGAAACGTGAAACACACTCTCATCGTACACTTGAAGACATCACGTGCCAAGGGCGCCCTCGTCACATGTGATGCCTCGGCTCGCAGCGGGAGACTCAGGGTGGGAGGGGGGGGACGGACGAGGTGAGACCGTCTTACCTTCACTTTGACCAGGCGCTTCACGGTCTTGATCTTAGCTTCACAGAAGGCCCCTCTGTACTTGGCGCTGACGTCGGTCCCTACAGTCAGGTAGGCTGGCTCATCCACCGCCTGCAACACACACACACACACACACACACACACTGAGTCTTCAGAGCCAACCCCTGCAAACACACCAACCCAAACCCCTTCTGCCATCACACTGGTTCACTAAACTGCAGAACAGTTGATTGTTGGACACCAAATAAAGAAGGATTCGAAATCCCAAAAACAAATGTGCAAACTCATCTTGAAATCCATAACATCATGATAGCCAAGATGGGCTGACACTGGTAAACGTTGTTACTCCCATAAAAATACAAACACACATTTCTGCTGGAATGAAGCTACGCCTCATGACGTAGCCAAACAAATAATACAATTCCAGTCGTATTTCGAAAGGCTAGATTTCAGAAGGGATCGCGCCAGTTTCGGTTTGGAAGCCTTACCTTCATCTTAAGGCTATTTGAGGTCGTCCAGCTCGAAGCTTTAATGCCTGAAAAAGAGAGAAATCGGAGTATGGTAGACGTACGAGTTGCAGGAGACTGGATGGCTAACGAACTAGCCATTGACTTCTAGCTCACGCATTCCTTCCCCCCCTCCCCTCAGACTCACTCATATGTGGCGGAGACACAAAAGTACGGCGACGGTTCCTCTAGTCGGCCCGCACGGCGGTCTAAATCAGGGTTACGGGTCGGTCGTGTCGGCCTACTGCCGGACCGTCACGATCCAGCGTCCGTAGAACTGGGAGCAGGAAGCAACACAATGCGTGTGGGTTCCTTCCCGCTTTGCTCACGGTCGGACTGTGTCACGTCGCCATCACAGCCCTGCGCACCATGTCACAGCACTTAGCACCAGTAGCTAAACCCCAGAGCAGCTAGCTCTGGTAGCTTAGCCTCGGTGCACCATGTCAGAGCCGCTAGCTCGCCTAGCTTAGCCTCAGAGCAGCTAGCTCTACTAGCCTAGCTCTGGGACTAGCCAGTGAGATCTAGCGGACAGCTGCTATACGAATGTCAAGCTACGATTTCCGTGAGAATGGGTACACGTCGGGGGACTGCCCTGAAGACGACCCTTTATAGGAGGACTACATCATCCCCCCCCCCAGACCCTCAGCGTAGTGCGGACCGGGAGCCTAGACTAGAGCCTTGGAGGAGGGTCGCCTCGCTGGGTCCTTCTGGACCAGGGGAACATTAAACATAGCGTCGGGACACACACGGGGAATGGAGCCCATCCTCGGCGGCGCACTTATGCCCCTCAGAGTCTGATGGAGGACGGAATCATGGCACGACCCTCAACCAGAACTACTACCCGGAACCGCCATTATTTATTTAATAACCTTCTTCCACAAAAGACGCATACATTTCTTCAGTGCAAAAACAACCCGACTTGCCATTCAATTCCCCGCCGCCTCGCGTTCTCGCTCCCCGGGCGGGTGACCGTCCTGCGGCGGACTGGCTCCGTCCCCCCGCGGGACCCGTCCTCCCGTCCCGTGTATTTAAACGTTTATATTTAGTTTAGTGAAGGACGTGGATCGATACTTACATGAGACGATCCTGCTCGCTGGCTTCGGAGGCGCAACGCGAATAACAAGCTGTTGAGCCGGAGCGATGTTTCCTGGTCGCTGATTGGCCGCGCCGAGAGCGGTCGTTCAAAGGGCGAATTGTGATTCGCCCATCGGACTCTGCGTTTTGATTGGACGGAACTTTGGTTGTTTTACTATTGGCGGATACGAACACGGCGCCTTGACGAAATGGATGAGTTTTGCATGAGCACGTCCAACCAGGAGGAGCGTCGGCGGCGACGGCTCCTGTGATTGGCTGCCTTCAGGCCGCGCCGCGAGCTGATTGGCTGCTACCCTTTCAGGTCCGGAATGAAACACGCCAAGCAACAACACTCCGCTTAACCGCCAGACAGCGCGATTTAGCGTCGATATAACACTCATAACTTCGCGTAAGAGCGCACAAAGGTTCACATCACGACACACCAGACAGCTCGTCACAACTTTAGACGAGGAGGGGAACGTTAGCCGGAGTGAACCACGCTGCGCACCGCTCGTGTGGCGAGTGGGCGGGCGCCTTCGCGCTGACGTAACCGGAAGAACGCGAGAACAAGTCCATAAATGGGGATTTCTCTCCAAAGAGTGTTTGAAACAAAATGACACCTGTACGAAATCCACGACGAGACGAACAGCTGACTGAGATTTACTGCGGCGGCAGTTTGTGTGGACACTTATGCCAACAGTTGTTATCGGTTCATCGATTCAAAAGAGAAGCATACTTCAAATAGTAGTATCCTAATGCGCGCTGTGGTATTTACTAGAACTCTTGTCCCTTTGCTGTCAGGATAGACTGTGGTACTATGTGGTACTTTATTAGCATTAGTACTCTGTGGTACTAGGTTAGCACTATGTTAGTTCTCTGGTATATTAACATTCTGGTTCTATTAGAACTGTGGTTCCTATGTAGGCACTTTGAATAGGGTGTTCTGGATCTGCACTTACTGCACATCACGTCCCAGTCTCATACCCCCTCCTAACCATCTCTTACCCGGTCACTAACCCTCATAACCGGTCCTCCAAGGTCCTTACCAGCGACTTGGGGGGCGGATTGCTGTGTTCAACCCTTCCCACCGAGGCTTCCCCTGTGTGGCTCAAGAGAAGTTGTGCTTTATTCTTCCAGCTGGGAACATGACCCTTATCAAGGTCTTGGTGGTTTCGAGGACAGAAGCTGGGAAACTGCATTTTATTTTTTTTTTACTTACATTTTTATTTTATTGTCATGGTTGAAAGCCGTCAAACCAAAAGCAAAAACATGTTGACATTAATGGTCCATCACTAGAAAACATACAAAAGAGGCGGGGTCAGTTGGGCTGGAACATGTTACATGTTATCTTCATCAGAGTCATCCTCTTCCTCCAGAGAATCCTGCAGACGGAGAGAGAGAGGAGACATTTCAATCATGTGACCCAAATGTACAAAGTCCAAAACACACCTCACAAAACGGTCTCACAAACCAAAAGGGGCCACAGCAAATCTTTACCTTGGCATATTTCTCTGCTTCCTCCCGGACGTCCTTGGGAACCAGCTCATGCCGTCCGTTTGTTACTGAGAGGGACAGAACGAGACAGTGAGCGGGAGGGACGGAGAAAGAAGCCAAGAGAGAAGAGGAAATCATGGGAACGGCATCAGTAGCACCATTTCATTGGTTCCTAGTTGATTAGATCAGTGGTGAGATAGCTGAGAGAATTCTGACATCACATGATGATTTCAGCCCTTGATGCCAAACCATTCTCAGGATCGTCACTACGCGGGCACTCCTGTTTGGGAATGAACCCAGAAGGTATGGGAGCTAGCCTATCCACCAGTTCTTACCTTCTCCGACCCAGCTGAGGTCCAGTTCGAAAGCCTTGTCCTTCACCTCATCGTGGACGATGTAGATGCTGCAGGACGACATCCACAACACAATCAACATCACAACAAACATCACAACAAGCATCCCAATCAATCAACCTCATTACCAGGTAGGTTCAACACATACAAGGAAGGCGTTTGTTGCATAAGAATAACCATAAACAGAGGAGAGGATAAAAAGTAAACAGCAAGTCAAGAAACATCAATATGAACCATGTACAGCCGACGCCGTTCAGTCACAAGAGAAAGATCTGGCCTTACCCCCTCCAACAGTCACATAACACCTGTTCTGCAGCAGATCCTGCTTCTCCCTTTCATGGCCATCAACAATTGTGCCCCTCAGTATCTCACCGAGCTCCCCCATATCAAGACACCCACCCGTTCTCTCAGATCGTCTTCCTCCATCCAGCTCAGCCTCCCACCTGGTTACCATGGGGTCAAGAGCATCCAGTCGCTCAGCCCCCCCACCTCTGGAACTCTCTGCCTCATGACATCCAACACCCCAGTTCCATTATCACTTTCAAATCTCACCTGAAAACTTATTTATTCAGCCAAGCCCACTCCCTTTAAGTCAGTTGCATTCTTGGGACTAGAATGACCTTTTCTCTCTCTCTCCTTTTCTCTTGTACAGTTTTATTATGTTGTGTTTTTTTGTTTGCTCTTATGAATGTTTGATTTTGGAAGGTGACCCCGAGTGTCAAGAAAGGCGCCCATAGATAAAATGCATTATTATTATTAACTCACATTTTGGCGACCTCCTTCACCACCTCTCTGCACGTCATGTCTTTCATCTGTCAAGCACAAGGGAAAGCCTGGTCATTGATGAAAGGTGGAGAGAACCACAGAGGAGGCACCGACTGACACCCAGAATGACTGATTTGTGGATATTATGCACTTAAAAGTATTAAAACACAGCAGTCCTGCATCGTTTTCCTCCTTTGAATTCAATGGTAAATGGACTGCATTGATACAGCGCTTTCCTAACCAGTGACCACTCAAAAGGCGCTGTACAATATTGACTCGCATTCACCCGTTCATGCGCGCATTCACACACTGACGGCGGTGTCAAAGACGCAGGGCGACAGCCAGCGCGTCGGGAGCAGCCAGGGTGAGGCGTCGTACTCAGGGACACCTCGACGCTCAGCTAGGAGGAGCCGGGGATCGAACTGGCAACCTTCCGGCTACCAGCCAACCCGCTCCTCCTCCTGAGCCACATGCCGCCCTAACAGAACGGTGCGTTATAGTTCTACGGTGCACTTGGTGCGTCTTGTCGCACGAAAACCACCAGGGAGAGGAGGAGGAACCTCTGGGGAGCCCCGCCTGCTGGGCCGTGCCTCCCAGGGGCCGCTTCCCCGACGGGTCATAATGTACAGGACCACAACTGCACTAAACTCGGGTCCAGCGGTCCCATGTTAAAAGATAACTTCTATAAAAAGGGAGATGGAAGGAGAGCCTGGGCCAGAGAACCCAAACACAAAAGGGACAGTTGTGCCTCGCTTCCTGTTTTGTTCTGGAGATGTTCAAGGGGTACAAGAGGCCGACATGAGGGTGGCTGGGGTCTCCCTTAGAGATAGGAGGAGTAGATCAGCGTTAGGAGCTCGGAGCAGAGCGGCCACTGCTCCTCTGCTCCGGCGTCTGGTCAGGACGCCCCCTGGGCGCCTCCCTAGGGCGGTGGTCCAAGAACATCCAGTGGGGAGGGGAGGAACCAGGACTAGGTGGGAGATTACATCTCAACACTGGCCTGGGAACGCCTTGGGACCCTCCTGTCAGAGCTGTGGCCCGGGAAAGAGAAGTCTGGGGGGGCCCCCTGCTGGAGCTGCTGCCTCCCCCGCGACCCGACCCCGGATAAGCGGGTTATGGAGCCGAGGATGAGGAGTTCTACAGAAGCACAACTAATTTGCGTGAGGGAATGAGGGGAGGAGCAGGGTCTAGGGGTGATCTGAAACGTCTAACAGGCGTCTTTAACTGTTTGCCATGGCTGGCCAACTTGATTGGTCGAAACAACGATGAAGTGAAGGAACTTGAACCCCCCCCCACTTACCGAGCTTCTCGATCTCCGTCTTGGCCGCCTGCTTGGCCTTCCCGATGGCACAGCCCCAGTAGCCCTGCACACACACACACAACAGCTCACATCAAAACCACACGCCGGGGCTGCGATGGGCTTCCACCCGTCAACACATTGTACATCAGGGGACCTTTGTGTCCAAAGCGACTTACAAAAGGTTAATACACACATTGACACACCAACGGCGGAGTCAACCACGCAAGGCGACAACCAGGCTGTCAGGAGCAGTTAGGGTTAAGCGTCTTGCTCAGGGACACCTCGACACTCAGCCAGGAGGATCGAACTAGCAACCTTCAGGTTACAAGTCAACCCGCTCTACCTCCTGAGCTAGGTCGACCCATTGACACATGTGCCGTGTTCCAATATCCATCCTATCCGTACTTACTAGCTTTAGTTTGAGTACGTAGGGCGTTAAAATAAGTGTACTGAAAGGACCCGGATGGTGTCCTCAAAACGGTCAAACCGCGAAGTGCGGATCGATGTACACTTCTCGTACTCAATGGCAGCCATCTTAGCAACGTAGCGGAAGAGGGCGGAGCCAGGCTGAGCCAACGTCAGCGCATTTTCCACATAGCCTGCATTAATAAAGTCATTTTGTAGTTTTTATAGCTTTTTATAGGCGCTAGGCGTAAAGAGTCACCGTTCAAAGTGGGATGTTTATTGCGGGGGAGGAGCCGTGGTGCCAGTCATGATCATAATTTCGGTTATTGCACCACGGAGTATTGGCTTTGGAACGACACTGACATCTGAAAATTAGCGCACTTAGTGAGTGTGGATAGTGTACTACGTTTAAGTGTACTCATGGAAGTATGGATATTGGAACACAGCACTGCTCTTTAGGAGGGCAGTAAGGGTACACAGCTCTGGAGAGGGTGCTGCTGGGCACGGGGTGGTCAGAGAGCCAAGAAAAGTGTCAGCAAATCAGTTCAGTTGGTCTGCGAAACCGTTCTCTGCATCATAACACCCTCTGGTGGTCTGACGCCGTAGAACCAAACGACAGAACCACATCCTAGTGCTCCGGTATATAACTACAGAACCACATCCTAGTGCTCCAGTATATAACTACAGAACCACATCCTAGTGCTCCAGCATATAACTACAGAACCACATCCTAGTGCTCCAGTATAGTAATACCTACAGAACCACATCCTTAGTGCTCCAGTATACTAGAACCAAACTACAGAACCACATCCTAGTGCTCCAGTATATAACTACAGAACCACATCCTAGTGCTCCAGTATATAACTACAGAACCACATCCTAGTGCTCCAGTATATAACTACAGAACCACATCCTAGTGCTCCAGTATATAACTACAGAACCACATCCTAGTGCTCCAGTATATAACTACAGAACCACATCCTAGTGCTCCAGTATATAACTACAGAACCACATCCTAGTGCTCCAGTATATAACTACAGAACCACATCCTAGTGCTCCAGTACATAACTTACAGAACCACCATCCTAGTGCTCCAGTATATAACTACAGAACCACATCCTAGTGCTCCAGTATATATAACTACAGAACCACATCCTAGTGCTCCAGTATATAACTACAGAACCACATCCTAGTGCTCCAGTATTATAACTACAGAACCACATCCTAGTTGCTCCAGTATATAACTACAGAACCACATCCTAGTGCTCCAGTATATAACTACAGAACCACATCCTAGTGCTCCAGTTATATAACTACAGAACCACATCCTAGTGCTCCAGTATATAACTACAGAACCACATCCTAGTGCTCCAGTATATAACTACAGAACCACATCCTAGTGCTCCAGTATATAACTACAGAACCACATCCTAGTGCTCCAGTATATAAACTACCAGAACCACATCTCCTAGTGCTCCAGTATATAACTACAGAACCACAATCCTAGTGCTCCAGTATATAACTACAGAACCACATCCTAGTGCTCCAGTATATACCTACAGAACCACATCCTAGTGCTCCAGTATATAACTACAGAACCACATCCTAGTGCTCCAGTATATAACTACAGAACAACATCCTAGTGCTCCAATCAGATATTAGTTGTAGTCTACTATAGTAGAACTGCGTTAGTAATGTAGTATTAGTATTAGTTCTGTAGAAGTATTCTGAGTACTGTAGTAGTTCTATGTTGGCACTGTAGTAGTATTCTGAGTACTGTAGAAGTACTATGTTGGTACTGATAGTAGTATTCTGAGTACTGTAGAAGTACTATGTTGGTACTGTAGTAGTATTTTGACTACTGTTGTATTCTTGAGTACTGTAGCAGTACTATGTTGTTGTCAGTATAAGTTCTGTAATAGCATCACATTAGTACTATGTTGATACTGCAGTAGTATTCAGAGTACTGTGATAGTAATATGATACGTACATATGCGATCCCTGAGGGGTCCACCATGTAGAGCTGGGGGCCGTCGTCCGCGTCATAGGAGCCCAGGATGAAGCTACACCCCACACACACACACACACACACACACACACACACACACACACACACACACACACACACACACACACACACACACACACACACACACACACACACACACACACACACACACACACACACACACACACACACACACACACGTTGAAAACCTATATTTGGAGTTGTGGACTTTAGTCCAGATGCGAGTGCAGTTGTGTTGATCCGAGTGTGTTGCTGCGAGTGTGTGAATGTGAGTGTTTGTTGATCGGAGTGTGTGTGGATGTGAGTTTAGGTGCGTGTTCGAGGTGTGTGCGGATGCGAGTGTGAATGTGAGTGTGTAAATGTGAGTGTAGGTGTGTGGATGAGTGTGTGTGTGTGGTGTTCGAGGTGTGTGCGGATGCGAGTGTGAATGTGAGTGTGTAAATGTGAGTGTAGGTGTGTGGATGAGTGTGGTGTGTGTGCATGTTCCTGACCTGCAGCCGAAGGGCCGGACGGCGCTGTACAGTGTGTAGGCGTGGACGTACATGGCCACTCTGTCGGCCAGGTGCTGAAAACAAAACGTCACAAAACCATCACAACAGATCAGAACAGCTTCGTCACCACCTCCACCCAGTAGGTCACCTCCTCCACCCAGTAGCTCCCCTCCACCCCGTTATAAACATCTAGCGAAGGCGTCTCCAGAACGTGTCCTAACTGAACGGGGTCTACACAAGGCCACCCATATAACTGATTGGTTAAGATGGTTACACACATACAATACCTACATCGTCTACATCCAGCCAGCCTAATGCAGGCCCATGCACTCCTCCATCCTGTCAGGTGAGATGCTAGACTGAGGCACCGACTCCCTGCGGTCACTGAAGAAGCCCGGGCATTGGCCTTAAAGGTCCCACATTACACCACGGGGTGTGAGTGTGATCAGCCGTTACAAGCCGTTTGGAAAATCAGCCTCTTCTGACATCACAAGTGGGCGTGTCCACCTAGATGTATGACGGATAGATGAGCAGTGTTTGCTACAGGCCACTGGGTAGGGTGGTCGACTGATCTATCCAGCACACATCTAGGTGGACACGCCCACTTGTGATGTCACTAAAACACAGGAAGAAGCAGATCTCTGATTGGACAGGTCCCCCTCCCGGGGTCTCTGATTGGACGGGTCCCCCTCCCGGGGTCTCTGATTGGACGGGTCCCCCTCCCGGGGTCTCTGATTGGACGGGTCCCCCTCCCGGGGTCTCTGATTGGACGGGTCCCCCTCCCGGGGTCTCTGATTGGACAGGTCCCCCTCCGGGGTCTCTGATTGGACAGGTCCCCCTCCTTCCCTCTACAATGGCAGTAGGATCACGTGAATGGACCTCATTTTACCTTGAGAGGGACTGGATAACCGTAGTTGGACCTGAAGTTGGACGCTTCTTCCCTGGCCACCTCTGAGAGGGAGCGGGCGTCTGCGAGGAGTCCAGCTACCGCCTGGGTCCACAACACACACAACGTAGCGTCAGATAGCAACACAGCATCAGAACACACAATACACACTACAGAACGTAGCTTCAGATGGCAACACAGCACCAGAACGTACAATACAAAATGTAGCTTTAAGAAGTAATAAAGAATCACAACACACAATACAGAATGTAGCTTCAAGAAGTAACAGCAACACAAGACACAATTCAGGATGTATCGTCAGATAGTAACACAGCATCAGAAACCACAATTCAGAACGTAGCTTAAGGAAGCAATATACCGCCTAATTAAACCACAGGTTGTTCAGATTAAGCCACCTGATTGGTCCACTTGACCTTTAGAACCTGATCATGATCAGCATGACATCACACCTAGCCGTGCTTTGGTGATCATGCCTCATTACTATTTTACTGCGCCAATGATTCCACCATTACATGCCAATAAAAATGCATGTGCAAATGACTGACAGTTACAAAATCTGTCCATGATAGAGATTTGTATCTCACAAGAGTGAGGCATTTGTGTGTTAGTGTGGTATTTATGCAGATTGGCAAATCCCACCATCTCTGTGAGGCTTTAGTTAGAGCTGGCTGACTCTTTGACCGTGACTTGAAGGTGTCTCAGTTGTTAGGATGCTACTACAGTTCCCCCTGCTGGCTGGAGTAGCAAACTACGGCTTGTGTTGCATAGGACTCCAGGGACACAACAGATGGTTTTCCGTTATTAGCCAGATATCAGACCCTATGTACTTCCAGAGAAAATGAGATACAGCTAAAACAAAGTTTTTAGTTGTAAAATACGGCTACATTTTGATCCTATATTTGATTGGTCACCGATATCATCGATATATTACTTGACCGTATCCTACTGCACTGAATGAAAATGTTGCCAGATTGGGTGGAAAATCTGGCAACTTTTAAAGTGGCTAAAGTGGCTTCTAAATAAAAAGTCATCTGGAAGAAGCAAAGAGAGCAAGTGGTACCATTCCGACATGCTTGTCCACGTTGAAGATGCGTTTGTTGGAGCCTTCCTCGTACAGTTTGGACAGGACCAGCTTCTCCACACCAAACACCACACCGTCTTTACAGCGCACCGCGATGGCTGTGCTGTAGACACACATGACCCACACGCTGCTCAAGGGGATCTCACATGTCCAGCTGAGGACCGTCTACTCCGCCCTCTCCAGGTTCTTCAACAAACAGGTAGTGCAGCACTTACACTTGTATTGTAGTTATGAGATAGAGGGCTAGTGATAAATAGAATGATAAGAGACGGATACAAGTGGCAGATAAAACGGGACAGCCAGAGTGACTGATGGAGACAGACAGACTCCAATCTTGATATAATGCTTAGTAGGGTTGCCGCGGTGTGGACATTTTCACACCGAGTAATACACTCGTGTCAACACCGGTATTACCGAGTATAAACGGTATAAACTTTGAAACTAGGTCAACCGCCATCTTCTCTCTCACGCTCGGTGAAAGCGTCTGGCAGCGCGCCAATTCTTGGTGACAGCGTCTTATAACGTTCTACATATAATAGTATAATATAATTGTATATATAATATCACGGCCGAAAGCTCTGCGCGCCTCCGGATGGCCGTAGCGCGGGGAGCTCTCGTGGGGGTTGGGCTTCGTGGGGTTTGTTTACCAGCGTTGCTATGGTTACCGGTCTTGTAAGGAAGCGCGCCAATTCTCTTCCGCACAGAGCAGAACTGTGGCCTATTCTACGCATTTAAATTGTCTTAATTATAATTATATTATTAATTTTTACTGCATTTTTTTTTTATTACTGAAAAAAAAAATCGCTGTTGCCAGTGTGCAACACCGAGTAATCGGTGTTGGCCTCAACACCGGTAACACCGGTAATACCGTATACCGCGGCAACCCTAATGCTTAGCTTGTTCTCTGTCCGACTTGTAAGCTACTTCTGCTAAACGAAACAATGTCTTGTAAACCGTGGCAGGTACTTGTCTACTGGGTGTGGGGGACTGGGCGGCGGGGACTGGTTTCGGGTAGCGGGCTAAAGGTCAACTCACCTGCTGTTCTCCACTGCCTTCATGGCGTACTCCACCTGGAAGACCCTTCCGTCTGGGGAGAAGGTGGAGGCTGACAGGTCATACTGCAGGAGAACACCACAGTCAGTAGGGGGTTCACACTTCACTGTATGACATCATTATATGCAGTATGATCATATTAAATAGCATGATACAATATATAATATGATGGAATACCGAACAGCAGAGCTGAATAAAGCTGAACGATCAGGTTTTCACCTTGATTTTAAGGCCGAAAAATTAGTTTTGCAAGGCACTGAGGACAGATTTTGTCGTCTTAAACAATGATAAATGGACTGCATTTATACTGCGCTTTTCTAACCAGTGGCCACTCAAAGCGCTCTACAATATTGTCTAACATTCACGCACACGCCGACGGCGGTGTCCACCATTCAAGGCAACAGCCAGCTCGTCGGGCGCAGTCAGGTTACGGTGCCTTGCTCAGGGACATCACTCAGCTAGGAGGAGACGGGGATCGAACCGGCAAGCTTCCGGTTACCAGTCAATCCGCTCTACCACCTGCGCCCCGATGCGTTTGTGTAATATTAGTCATCCAAACGTCCCTGTTTATACACAGATCCTGGGCAGACGTTCATACATGTCTTGGTAGAACATCACATCTGGGTTCTACACCCGTGTTTTCAAAGGGTTCACTACGTGACCCAGTACTGTCGAATATAACATGGGGTCATCCGTTTAACTCCACACCAGCGTCCTGGACCATCGCTCACCAGTACAGACCCGTCTGTTACTGGAGGGCGACGTTCTGTCACGTTCAGCCTCCCAGTGTGAGCATGCGCACTAAATACAATGTGTACTTTCAAAACAATTTAATAGTTATTCTGACTTATTTAACTACTCGGATCATAGATTGGACACTTGATATCAAGTCATATTCTGCTGTGGTCGTAGACTATGGGGACAAAGCAGCGACAAATTAAAGAACGCTTTCGATTTGAAACTAGCCTAGCCAACTAGCCTAGCCTAGCTAACCATGCTAGTGACTCAGCAGGGCAGACAACGAGTTGCAATGAATGGGAACACTTTGCTGACTTAAAGACTGTTATTTATTAAACACTTGACTCAACTGAAAGTTAACTTGCACATATTGTTTCTTACCCCTGTCCCAATTGAACTCATTGTGGCGTGAACTTAAATCTTCAGCAGCAGCAGCTCGGATCGCAGGTTCAGTTCTCACCGCTGCATCACACTGTCTAAACACCGGTTTATAATTGTTATACTGCCGCCTATTGGAGACATGCGGTATTACACTTGATTATAACGGCATCATACTGCCACCTGCTGGCGGTTCATAATAGTACAGTAGTAGAAGGGTGCATCGGTTCCCCCTAGCGGCCCCCTGGGGTACTTCAGAGAAATAGAAGTTACCCAAAGTCGGACGAATTCTCCAAGACTGCGGATCACTTGTACTTCATCTAACCCAGCGGTGAGTGTTCAACTAGTTCCTGGAACGAGTTCGAGGTGACATTCAGGCTATATATACGTGTGTGTGTGTGTGTTGTGTGTGTGTGTTTGTGTGTGTGTATACACGCTGTGTGGGGCTATGGTTGCGTATATGTGCTGTGTGTGGTTATATGTATGTACGCACTGGTGTTTAGGCACATCAGGACACGTGGATGCTGTTGTCTTGGTCTTGCAGATGTTAACTGATCTTGTGTGGACAGCGGGGGTCCATACAGCTGTTCTCCTCCCTAGGATTAGGGGTTCTGGTTGACGTGGTCTGCTTCAAGTACTTTATAGGAGTTCATTCTGCATATGTATACAGCACTGTATACCACCGTGTATACTGTATGTATGTGGCAGAAGGCTGATCTTAAGAAACTCATAATGGTTCAGGTTAAAGTAGCATAGCAGGCAAAGGAAATCATGGAACTTGTGTTGTGTGTGTGTGTGTGTGTGTGTGTGTGTGTGTGTGTGTGTGTGTGTGTGTGTGTGTGTGTGTGTGTGTGTGTGTGTGTGTGTGTGTGTGTGTGTGTGTGTGTGTGTGCGCACTTCGTGGTGCATGGTAGATCAGCCTGAGGAAGTGGCGGAGCAGGCTGTTGAAGAATGCCGGGAATGTCGGTAGTCATGAGTCTGCCCGGTTCAGCTCCACTCATTTTCTTATTGATCTGTTTGCAATGCGATCAACATTGAAATCGTTTAAAAAACAAATGTGTATACCGGTATCTGCCTTTTTGGTGGGAAAACCTCCCTGAAATAAAACTCAATAAACAGGATGGTAAGCTCTTGTTTCTAAAGAGTTAATGTGGACCGCAGCTCTCCTATCGCAGACCCCCCGCCATGAAGAACAACACCTGGGAGGCATGATGTTTACCTTTTTGAATGAAACCCCCCCAAGAAATTGGGTCCCCCCCGTGATGTCATCAGGTGAC
>OLKM01003110.1:0-5000 GCA_900291075.1 Melanogrammus aeglefinus | reverse complement strand
TGACCTGCTAGTCGCTGACCCCCGTCACACGGCGGTCCCTCCATGGTACAGCGTGTAGGTGGCTCCTCCTCGCGCTCTGTGTGCCAAGGTCAAGTAGGAGTGGAGTGATTGAAGCGTGCAGCGGAACGCCGGCGCCGGGCCTTTTATTAAAGTGCATTAGAGCAGGCTTTGGCTTGATATTGAGTGTGTTCTTTTAAATAGTAGAGTACAGAGGAGTGTGTTGGTTTCGGTGTGCGGCTGCTCCCTGTGGAGCGAAGCGGGGCGGACAGCTGCCGCTACATTATTACATTATTAGCTGCTGCTTACCTGGAGACCGGGCGCGTGATGAAACAAGCCTCCCCGGGGAGCCTCTTATCTCGTCTTAGCTCTCGGAGCCTGCTGGAGTCTCGAGGCTGGAGGCTGGAGGCTGGAGGCTGGATGATGGCATTCCCTCCAGTCTGCCAGCCAGTCTAGCGCTAGCTCCACGAGCTAACACTCTGCGCGGCACCGCTAAGATAATGCTAAGCGAACACTCTTCTCCAGCTGACGTGGCTTTGCTACAACCCCACTGTGTTACAACCCCTCCGTCTAGGGGTAGTGGGGGAGGCATCAGCTGTGTTCTGGCCTATAGAGGAGTAGATTGTGGGTGAACAATAAAATAATGGAAACAGACGATGATGACGGTGAACATGGGTTTACCGGTGAACGCAAAACAAACACAGCACCACAATGCAGCCGGGCCTTGGGACTTGAGTGTTGCCAAATAAAGGAACCGAACGGAACAAAGCTAAGCTAACAGCCGACACAGGTAAACATAGCTTACCAGCTGCCAAGCAGACCACCGCATGTCCGCCTCCCTGAGGGTAGGACACCCTGGGTAGGAACACGCTTACCCTCATGTTTCTGAACAGAGAACAGCCCAGTGTTGTCCATGTATAGAGGCCTCTCTCTTACCTGTCCCAAGACCGCAAGGGAGCAACCAATAACAGACCAACAGATGTTGGGCCTAAAAATGGTTCAGAACAAACGCAAACAGGGGAGGCAGGAAACTGAGGGACAATATCGATCATATAGTAAGTATTTATGTATAGACAATATCTAGGATGTAGGATGGAGATACAAACAGGGCCAACCTTAGCAGACCCAAAAAGAGAGCCTTGGCTTTTAAATGTGGCGCAGGTCTGTGATGTGTTTGGTGGATTTCGATGAGCTGGTTTGTAGAGAAGCGATGATGGATCATTGGTTAATTGAACCTGAAAGAGAGACCGCAACATACAAACAGTGGCCGTATCAGGCTACCGCTAGGCTAACGCTTGTCTTACAAAGCTAACGCAGTAGCATTGCTAGGCTAAAGCTAGGGCTTTAACGTTTTTCTCACCGAGCTAACACGGATAACGCTAGGCTAATGCTAGGCCACTGCTAGGCTAATGCTCTTCTCAGCCAGCTAACTCTAGCATGTGGTCATGTTCATAGTTGAGTGTTATGGTAAAGTTTAGCATGTACCACCTCATATGATGAGGTGGTACATGACCTTCACTCACGCTGGCTTCATGTCTATTCTAGGATGGAGGATATAACCCCAGCGTTTAATATGGTGAGCGCACACACACACACACACACACACACACACACACACACACACACACACACACACACACACACACACACACACACACACACACACACACACACACACACACACACACACACACACACACACAGATGATGTCTGTAGGCCCAGGAGGTTGAGGGGGTCCTGGGTGTAGTTTAACGTACGGGGTCTCCAGGACCAGGACGTGGAGGAGGTACTGGGGGGCCTGGCGGAGGCCGACTCGGCCCGCTCCGTCCAGCAGACGGGGGCGGTCCTCCTGGCTCTGCTCCAGAAGGCCCGGCAGCGCCACCGTGACATCACCACGCAGGAGATGACGGTCCTGATCGACGAGAGGGACCGCGCCGCCACCAAGGTACGTTGGAATGGTTACAGAAGGGGCTGTGTTACCATGGATACAAAAGGGGTTGTGTTACCGTGGTTACAGAAGGGGCTGTGTTACCGTGGTTACAGAAGGGGCTGTGTTACCGTGGTTACAGAAGGGGCTGTGTTTCCGTGGTCACAGCATGGCTGTTTCCATGTTTTCAGCAGGTCTGCGTTGCCATGGTTACGTTAGGGGTGTTTCCATCTTTACAGTGAGCAGGGTTACGTTGCCGTGGTTACAGAAGGGCTGTGTTTCCATGGTGACGGCAGGGCTGCGTTGCCATGGTTATAGCAGGGCTGCGTTCCGATGGTTACGGCAGGACTGCGTCGCCATTGCGATGCCGGCTGCATTTCCATGGTTACTGCGGGGCGGTGTTTCCACGGTTACCACGGGGCTGTGTTTCCATGGTGACAGCGTGTAGCTATCTCAATGAAGCACACACACTAACACATTGTCTAGCTGGCGTGTGGTAGACATCGTTGTGGAGGCGTTGCTGTAAAACTACGCTGTTGGCGCGCGGAGGGGAACGGGGCCCAGCTGGCTGAGTCAGGGTCCAGGTGTGGGCGCCATACACAACATGTATGATATATCAAATATTAGACGAAGAGAGAGAGGGAGAGAGATCCCTCGCTCCCCCTCCTCATCTCTCAGGGATTAACTCTGTGCTTCCTGAGAGCCAAGGAGACTTCTGGGAAATATTCTGGAGGATATGAGAACCAGGGAGAACCCTTTGTCCCTCTTTCTCCCACTCCTCAAACTCTCTCTCTTTTTCTCTCTGTCGTTACTTCTCTCTCTCTCTCTCTTGTTCTCTCTCTCTGTCTCTGTCTTTCTCTCTTTCTTTTTCTCTCTGCATGTGTGTCTCTCTCTCTCTGTCTGTCTGTCTGTCTCTCTCTGTCTCTCTCTCTCTTTGTCTCTCTCTTTCTCTTTTTCTCTGTCTGGCTGTCTCTCTCTCTCTCTCTCTCTCTCTCTCTCTGTCCATCTCTCTCTGTCTCTCTCTCTGTCTCTCTTGTCTGTCTCTCTCTCCTTCTGTCTCTCTGTCTCCCTCTCTAATTGTCTTTCTCTCAGCTCTATTGCTCGGTCCCTCTCTGCTGAGCCAATATCCGCGTTATTACGCTGGGCGGCCCACTGCTGTCCTCTGATTGGTCAGTTATTGAGCTAATATCTCCTTTATTACAGCAGGGCCCCGCCGGCCCCAGCCACCCACCATGGACCGCCGGGCTGCATCCCAACACATCTAGCTAGACCACCACTAGCCGGGCTGCATCCCAACACATCTAGCTAGACCACTACTAGTTGGGCCGCGTTCCAAACCATCTAGTCAGGACGCCACTAGCTGGGCCACGTTCCAATACATCTCACTAGACCATGACGAGCTGGGCCGCATCCCAATACATCTCGCCAGACCACCACTAGCTCTATAGAACCGATTTATCTAGCTCCATGCTACGTTCAACAGTTTAAGTTCATGGTAAACTTTCTCTTTGCCTCCAGTTGAATCGTCTGGAACTACTGACCAGAGAAAAGAACCAGGCAGCACACGACGCCTGCAAGGTAGGCACGCACACACACACATTCTCGCTCTCTCTCTCTCTCTCTCTCTCTCTCTCTCTCTCTCTCTCTCTCTCTCTCTCTCTCTCTCTCTCTCTCTCTCTTCTCTCTCTCTCTCTCTCTCTCTCTCTCTCTCTCTCTCTCTCTCTCTCTCTCTGTCTGTCCCTGTGTCTGTCTGTCTGTCTGTCTGTCTGACTGTCTCGCTCTCTCTCTCTCATACTCTTCCTGTGTTAACTTTTTAGGATAGGGGAGGAGGTGTAGAGAAAGAAGGTTTAGAGAGGGAGGCAGAGTTGTAGAGAGAGAGGAGGTGGTGTAGAGAGAGAGGAGTGGTGTAGAGAGAGAGAGAGGAGGTGGTGTAGAGAGAGAGAGAGAGGAGGTGGGGTAGAGAGAGAGAGAGAGAGGAGGTGGTGCAGAGAGAGAGAGAGAGAGAGAGAGAGAGAGGAGGTGGTGTAGAGAGAGAGAGAGAGAGGAGGTGGTGTAGAGAGAGAGAGAGAGAGAGAGAGAGAGAGGAGGTGGTGTAGAGAGAGAGAGAGAGATGGAGGTGGTGTAGAGAGAGAGAGAGAGAGAGAGGAGGTGGTGTAGAGTGAGAGAGAGAGAGAGGAGGTGGTGTAGAGTGAGAGAGAGAGAGGAGGTGGTGTAGAGTGAGAGAGAGAGAGGAGGTGGTGTAGAGAGAGAGAGAGAGAGAGAGAGGAGGTGGTGTAGAGAGAGAGAGAGAGAGAGAGGAGGTGGTGTAGAGAGAGAGAGAGAGAGAGGAGGTGGTGTAGAGAGAGAGAGAGAGAGAGATGAGGTGGTGTAGAGAGAGAGAGAGAGAGAGGAGGTGGTGTAGAGAGAGAGAGAGAGAGGAGGGGGTGTGAGAGAGAGAGAGAGAGAGAGGAGGTGGTGTAGAGAGAGAGAGAGGAGGTGGTGTAGAGAGAGAGAGAGAGAGAGGAGGTGGAGGGGGGCGGTAGAGGAGCAGAGCTGTCTGCGGGGGACCCCTGGCCCGGAGCTAAAGGTCACAGCGTGTCCTGCGTCCCCCAGGCCGGACGGGCTCATTTGGGTACGGCGGTGATGAGGAGGCGCTCCGCTGGGGGGTACATATTGACGGAGGGTGGGGCGCTTTGATGCCCTCCTGGTCCTCTGGCCTTGAGGGGACTAATGAGAGAGGAGGGGGGCTGGCAGAAGGTCCCCCCCCTGCTCCATATTCATACCAGGGTCCTCCTGGTCTGAACTGTCTCACCCACTGGGGTGGTGCCTCTCCCCTCCTCCTCTCTCCTCCTCTCCTCTCTCCTCCTCTCTCCTCTTCTCTCCTCTCCTCTCTCCTCCTCTCCTCTCCTCCTCCTCCTCCTCCTCTCCTCTCCTCTCCTCCTCTCTCTCTCTTCCTCCTCCTCTCTCCTCTCCTCTCCTCTCCTCCTTTATCTCTCTTCCTTTCCTCTCCTCTCTCATCCTCTCCTCTCTCCTCTCTCTCCTGCTCCTCCTTTATCTCTCTTCCTTTCTCTCCTCTTCATCTCTCCCTCTCCTCTC
>OLKM01003109.1:34837-38657 GCA_900291075.1 Melanogrammus aeglefinus | reverse complement strand
AAAGAGGAGAGAATGACACGACAATTTGCAATTTCCTTAAATTACATTATCTAAAGATTACATGCGATGCTTTATATGTTGTGTTATTGTGTTTTGTTTGTGGCCATAACACACATTTATGTCGTGTCGCTCTGTAGTGTTGCGTTTCGCATTCCGACTATCCTCTGGTGTGTCCCGTCGTAATTCGTTCGCTGTGGTGCTGTCGCTCGTTCGCTCGTCCCTAAGAGGTAGTGTCATGCTCATAATATAGCCGCATGGATGTCGTTGTTGTCCCTTTAGAGGTAATGGGTCCACTATACGTTCCTCATGCTCCTCTCATCCCTAAGCTCAGAGGTTGGTGGGCTGAGTTTGTACTCATGTGAGGCCATAATTGATTGTCCAGCTATATAGCCTGCGTAGAGAAGAGCTTTTCCACCTGGCGCGAGCGGGTAAAGCAACCAACACCCATGATAGATTCTCATAGCGCACGACGATATGCTCTCCGAATCACACGGAGTCACGCTCTTTTCGATTTTCTTGCCTGTCCAATAAGGATTCCATTCATGAGGATCTTAAAGTTATCCGGTTCTTAAGGCGAAGTCACGGTCCCAGAGAGTACAGCTTAGACGAAAAACCTCAAGGCACGCGCCACGATACTCAACACCTACAATACTCATTACTACCACCCAAGACCCATCACACACTACCGTCGGCGCGGGACACGAATAACTACTTTGACTACACATAACGCTCAGTCTCAGCTCTCTTAAACTAATATAGTCTAGTACGTAATACTGATGTACAATTGTGCAAAATCAATTAATTACTTAATGAGAGCAGTTAACACCGATCAGTATACCCCCTAGCAAGCCATTCCCCAACGCCAAATGCTCTCGATAATTAAGTGCCACCACTATTCGGACACATGATATCAGACTCATGTAGCAAATTGTCACTCATATGTGTTGCTATTTACTGGTTGTTATGGAACAAGTTGGGTAGCGACTGGGAGTACCGGACGTAGTAGGGGTCACTAGATTGGGTTTCACGTGTTTACGTAAGTCCACTATCAACCCTCTGACGAGCGAGGTTTTCGAGCACCAGCCGAGACAGGTTGCAATCGGGTGTCTGAGGATGCGTTCATGACGGCTTTGAGTAGGATCGTTGTAGGGTAAGCTTAGGTTAGCTCAGCACGACAAAGAGGCTGTGGTGTACCTTGAGTCGTAGGACGATAGTAGTGACTGCTGCTCACGATGAGTATGGACGATAATGATCACTGTAGGGAATAGGGCGCCTGGTACGTGGTTCTAGAGTCTATGGGTCTCCACTGCTCCCTGCCTCCCTGGTATGTGTGTGTCTAGCCTCTGTGGAAAAGTGTCGGGGATAGCGTGTGGAGCGGAGACGTGAACCGGCGTAACAACAAGCCAGTACCCCTCTAAGGCTACATCCTGTCACTACACCAGTCGGACCTACTCAGTAATGCGAGAGCCACGTCAGCTACGAAAACTCCAACTGAGTGTGAAACCCGCCGCTCCAGTGAATACGCCCGCTGGTAGTACCTCAGGTCGTCACACATACTGAACTTAGAACAATACCAACATACCTAAAAAACGTGGCCATACATCAGTACTAGCGTCATCAAAAGAAGAGCGGGATCACAGCAATCTATTCTAGAGAATGGACCTGGAAACGCACGACTTAGTAGATAGAGAGAGTATTGAAAAGTTATCGCCTTTTTATGATTTTCCTTACAGAGCATGAACTATTGGCTGTACTCTCAGCGTTTTATTCAACTAATTTCTCTAGTCTGTGTACGTTCTGTCTCTATCCCTTTTAATGTATTACACTCATACCACATGTAATAAATGTTGCAGAGTAGAGAAGTATAATTCAATAGACATTCAGGTACATTAGCCATAATTTATATCAGATCGTACACCATGAGCATTATTTAGCGGTGCAACCGGTGATCTGTGTCTATGTAGAGCACAATCCCAGCTAAAAGTGAGCTTATTCACACCCAATCACCTTATGAGAATCCGGCCTACGGCGTGAATCTCTCTACACTCTCGAGATCAACGGCACGGTGGCATTGCTGGGAGGTGCTTCCTCGTTAAGTGTTTCCCATCACCGAAACCGGCGAGCACAAATGATCAGTTGAGTCCACGAGCGGCCCATCACGGTCACATCGGTGGGTCTAATAGCATCTCACACTCAATCAGCAGCATAAAACATCGGCACACTTGACTCGCGTGACTAATCACAACGGCTGTCTGTGAGAGCCCGGCATCTTCCCAGGAGCAACAGGGGCTTATTATGCTAGTTTTAAAGTACCCGTTTGGAGCGAGCCGCCTGGCTAGCCACAAAAAAACCGAGTGCCATACTTGTAATAATCTCGGTCCCGCATGCTCGCAGACCAGTTCTTCCAGGCCCCCCCGATCTCCCTCTCTTCCTTTTCTATCATCCCTCATCGGGTTCCTCCCGAGATGTCATACATGCTTCTTGCATTCTCAGGTTCATGAGCTTATATGTACCCATCAAAGAAATGTATTGACCTATCGACCCATGTCCTGCGCGAGGAAGTCGAGAGAAAGGTTTCCCTTCAAATCAAGAGAGCGTGTCTGTGCTGTGGATGCGCAGGTGTTTCAGGACGAAAAGCGTCCTGTAATGCACTGTGGCAGGACCAGCTCATATGCATTAAAACTTTTGCAAGGAGTTATTGCCGTCTACCGTTCCGGCGTCCGTCCGGTCCGTCGTTGCCGCGTTCCGTCCGTTCCGTCCTGCCGTCCGTCCGTCACGTGCGTTCCGTCCGTCCGTCCGTCCGTCCGTCCGTCCGTCCGTCCGTCCGTCCGTCCGTCCGTCCATCCATCCATCCATCCATCCATCCATCCATCTATCTATCTATCTATCTATCTATCTATCTATCTATCTATCTATCTATCTATCTATCTATCTATCTATCTATCTATCTATCTATCTATCTATCTATCTATCGATCTAACAATCTATCAATATATATCTACCGATCCCATATCTATTATTCTTCTGTCTTCTGCGTGTACAGTGAGTCTCTTCCAGTGTCTCTCTTTGCAGTAAAACCTCCCAGCATGCGTGTTTCAACCCTGACTCTACCTTCCCGTCATTGGACGGGCTGGATTTATCTGGTTTGCTGCGCAGGAGGTCGTGCAGGTCGTCCTATTGAGGCCTCCTCTTTCCCCACGTTCCCTCTAGCCTGTCCCAGTCAGGTGGGGGTTACCTGACGTGGTCCACATAAATGTGCGTACGAATGGATGATTGTGAGGCATTCATTGTAAATTACCTGTAGTGTGCTTGTAGGTTAGACAAGTGGTTCATGAAGGCAGTCCATTTTTTATTGACACATTGCAACATGCCCAGAAGAGTCTGGCCTGTGTCAAAACATAGAGACTATTCCATAGGGATTGTTAGAGAAAACCTTTACCGTTGTAAGAATATAAAGATAAATGGATTGTTTTTCATAAGTCGTATTGGAGAGTATAAAGCTATAGAAAACCAATGCCAAGACCTTTCCTGAAGGAAACGATGTATTGTCTTTGTTTATGGTGGCATGTGTGCTGGCATCATGTGTAAGTGTGTGAGAGCTTTTCTGGGGGTAAAAACAAATGTGGGAGATGGCTTCAGAAGGAGTCATGCTTTGTTTGTCTGTCAATGTCAATTATAAATGGCTGTTTTAATATTTCATGTGTGTGTTTGTGTTTGCTCGTCTGCGCATATCAGATATCATGTACACATATGTACGCATGTATATATCATCATAGATCATAGAACTATATAATGCTTCGTGCTCACTCCTTTTGTTGTG
>OLKM01003109.1:24569-27312 GCA_900291075.1 Melanogrammus aeglefinus | reverse complement strand
ATCAAAACCTCCTTTTGACCGATGCCACTGTATATCTAAAGTTTTGGCTGAACTCTTAGTCCAGCCTCCCTCAGCGTTAATCCAGGGTTTAGGATATGGTCGACTTTAGTGTTGCTCGAATTTCATTTGCTAAATTTGGTCCTGTGGATGTTTGTGCACGCAACTTGGTGTGTAGATTTGTGCGTAGGTTTGTAGGTGTGCATATGTGTGTGTGTGTGTGTGTGTGTGTGTGTGTGTGTGTGTGTGTGTGTGTGTGTGTGTGTGTGTGTGTGTGTGTGTGTGTGTGTGTGTGTGTGTGTGTGTGTGTGTGTGTGTGTGTTTGCATATGAGTGTGTCCATGTGTTTAGCTGTGGTTCGAAGTGTGTGTGTGCAAGCGTTTGTTTGAGTGCGTGCGCTTTTGTGTGTGTGTGTGTGTGTTTGTTTGTGTGTGTGTGTGCCTGTGTGCATGTGTGTACATCCCTGTACTGGTGCATGGTATTTTTATGGCTGGGGTTAACACACAGCACACCTATTTCCAAAGCGATTGCGTCCATACAATATGTGTGTTGTGTGCACATGTGTGCAAGTGTGTGTGTGCAAGACAGTAAATCAGAAAATGTGCATGAGCTTGCCTTCCTGCCTTCCACCAAAGGTCAGCCAGAGGAAGAGAGAGAGAGAGAGAGAGAGAGAGAGAGAGAGAGAGAGAGAGAGAGAGAGAGAGAGAGAGAGAGAGAGAGGACGAGAGAGAGAGAGAGAGAAGAGAGAGAGAGAGAGAGAGAGAGAGAGAGAGAAATTTGGTCCTCTTCTTCTTTGAGCACGTCTCCTCCTTCTGCTTCAGGTTTTCCTCTTCCTCCCCTGTGGGTCCCCCCTCTCACCCCCACTCTTCTCCTGACTCCTTCCATTTTGGTTTCAGTAAAGGCAGGTGAACTTACCTGCTGCATTTTTGTAGTTCTTGAACTTGATCGCTGTGTCTTCAATTAAGCAAGCATGTGTTTGCGTACTTGATGGCTGTGCGTGATTGGCTCATAATTGTGATAATTTGACAGTCAGTGCTTTGGAATTGCAATGAAGTGTCATCCTGATATACGAATGTGTCCAATGTATGCAAGTGTGTTTAGTGTTTTGCAAATCACTGTGTGCATTGTTTTGCAACAAGTGTGAGGCTGACATGTGCTTATAGTGGTGCACATCGGGGCCAATGTGTTGCTTCTTGAGTGTCATCGTTTGATAATTGTGTGATACTGATTTTAGTTTTTATGCAATCGTAAAAAAAACTGTAATTGTAGACACACCAATCAGGCTCAAGCACTATCTGGTCACTTCAGCTGCCTTTAACCAATATGGAAGGAGTCAGAAGAAGAGGTAGAGTGAGGGTGAGGGTGAGGGTGAGGGTGAGGGTGAGGGTGAGGGTGAGGGTGAGGGTGAGGGTGAGGGTGAGAGAAGGAATCCATAGAGGAGGAGAAGAGGTGGAGGAAGAGGAGGAGGTATGGCCCATCCATGAGAACAGTAAGGAGGAAGGGGGCGCATGTTCACGCAAGAACAAGAGAGGGAAATCACAAACATGGTTTTGGCCAATAATGCTATCAGGCTCAGAGAAATTTATGCCAACATTATCAGTGATAATGCCATCTTCAATAATGTCCATCAGGTCTCTCAAGCAACACTGGCACACGTCCTGAAAATAAATCAGGTTCAAAAGAAACAATTGCATTGAGTGACTTTTGAGCGGGACTCCGGCGTGAGTACGTGGAGGTATGTGTTGTTCACTTAAGCACTGTGATGTTGCATACTGCACGAATGACCTTTTTACACGTACATTTCCTGTATACTAGCTCTATTCTGAACTTCAAAATCTTGTCTTTCACTGTATTTCAGACAGCTTTACAGATGGATGCTGAGGAAATCCTGCAAGTATTTATCTACATAAATGAGGCAGGGTCTAACCTCACCAAAGGAAGACAGAGAGGCAGAAATATCATTGGGCACACAGGGTTATAATCAATGTCCCAGGGCCACTTGGGGGTAACATCACCCTGTACACGGCCGTTACACAGAGTGGGGTCCTCGTCCGTCATGCCAATATGGGCCCTCACAACACACCTCACATTCTCACATTTTTAGGCTGATTGTGTGTGTTTATGCACGAGTGTTTGCCTGTATGCGTGTGTGTGTGTGTGTGTGTGTTTGTGTGCGTGTGTGTGTGCGTGTGTGTGTGTGTGTGTGTGTGTGTGTGTGTGTGTGTGTGTGTTTGGGTTGGTTGGTGGTTTGGCGGGAATAGTGGGGATGAAGGGGCCTGACTTCCTCATCACACTGTGTCATCTGATGAAGCTCTTTAGTTGAATCATAAATACACATCCATCTCAACTGGCTGATTCATTACGATGAACCGAGATCAAATTGAATGTTACTGCTCAGATAAAAAACAACAAAATCAAAAAAAACACGTTTATATCGTAACCGACTACATAATGGTTCAAGACTTTCCCTCTCTCTATCAGGCGGGATTAGGGCGATCAAATGTGACATTCACAATCACACAGCCACGCACACACACACACACCCACACACACACACACACACACACACAGCTACACACAGATACACACACACACACACACACACAATCACACAGCCGCACACACACAAACACACAAAGCTACACACAGCTAGACACAAAGACACACACAGCCACACACACACACACACACACACACAGCTACACACAGATACACACAGCTACACACACACACACACACAATCACAC
>OLKM01003109.1:12069-19569 GCA_900291075.1 Melanogrammus aeglefinus | reverse complement strand
GAGAGAGAGAGAGAGAGAGAGAGAGAGAGAGAGGAGAGCGAGAGAGAGATAGAGAGAGACCTATCTTTCGCAGAGAGAGTTTGCTGATGGAATAAAGGTATGTTTAGGCAGCCTAAAGAAACATACAGTATAATGAGTGTGTTATTTGCACTATAGGGGTTGTGACACACACACACACAAACACATACATATATACACTCTCAAGGTTCCTGGGCATTTGTGACCATGGCCCTAACAGCAGGCAAAGGTTAACTTCACAGCTTTTTTTACCACTTTTACCCAATGTATGAGTTTTGGTTTTCTGGTCAATAGCAATAAGATACACTTTTTGTCAGTCCAAAGGTGCACTATTTACTTTGTGGTGTGGTCCACTACTAAGGTGAAGGTAATCTGAGAGTACCTCTGACACGTCACGGCACGTCACAAATCGAACAAGAAGGCGTAATCTCCACAAGAAGGCGTAATCTCCACAAGAGGCGAACTCCAAGTTCTGAACAACTGATTCAAAACACTCCCTTTTTTCAGGGACATGGTTTAAATATTCAATATGGAGACAGCAGGACAGGACTAGGAAAAATACAAACAGAGAGAGCTCATGAGAGGGATCCAGGTGAACAGATTCTGAAGACATTTGAAGCGACAGAGACCCGAGAGGACATGGGGGGGCGACATGAGGGCTAATACCTTAGCAGCATCAACAGTGGGCCGGGCTCATACCATCGCGGACTGAGGGGAGGAATCAAAATAGGGTCTAAATTAAGACTGTGTGTGTGTGTGTGTGTGTGTGTGTGTGTGTGTGTGTGTGTGTGTGTGTGTGTGTGTGTGTGTGTGTGTGTGTGTGTGTGTGTGTGTGTGTGTGTGTGTGTGTGTGTGTGTGTGTGTGTGTGTGTTGTGTGTGTATGTGTGTGTGCGCGTGCGCTAAGCTAAGCTAACAGCGGTGCTGTTTAGCTTGGCCGTCTCCTCTCTGGACTCACTACGGCTCGCCAAACCAACCACACAGGCTGAGTGTGTACGCCGCTCTGCGCATAAAAAGAAAGCAAAACCCTCACTGACCCAGAAGCCACAGAAACACTCTCACCTCCCCTTTAAGTCACGACACCTTTAACTTAAACCTGATCCTCCACATCCCTGTTACTGAGAGGACAACAGTCCCCGTGGTCTGACAGATCGGTGTGTTTATTAATGTTACTCTACCTGTACACAACCAGAACTGATGAGTTGGATGCACGAGTCAGTTAAGGTCAGATGCAAGATAATATAAGTAATTTATTATTTATTTTTTTAGAGGGAGATACGTTGCGGTGACTTGTCCTGAGAGCTTTGAAATATAAATTAAAGACTTTTTTTGATTCATTAACAATTGTTAGTAAGAATAAGAATGATAATACAATTGTGTATTGTAGTACAATTGTGCGTGATATTCCAGAGATTTAATAGTTCAGGATCCCCGTTGGTTGGCCATAGTGTTGACACAATTTGAGGACGCTTGCGCCATCTAGCTTTACCCACTGCAATGACATTCAAAACCCATTGAACTGTCATTAACAGTTCATAAATTGTGTGTGTGTGTGTGTGTGTGTGTGTGTGTGTGTGTGTGTGTGTGTGTGCGTGTGCGTGTGCGCGTGTGTGTGTGTGTGTGTGCCAACATCTGTGTGGGTTTTTTGTGTGTTTATACGTGTGTGTGTGTGTGTGTGGATGTGCGTGCACCGCGTGTCCGTGTGTGTGTGTGTGGCAGTTTGTGTGTGGGCAAGCACATTTGTTTGACTATTTCTGTGAAGGTCCTTGCAGTGTGCAGGTGAAAGCTGAGCAGCCACGGTGCTGGCCGACTCTTAAGCCATGAACTACTTTAAAACTTTAATAAAACTCACTCTATTTGTCTAAGTCAGCAGTAACCCAAATGCATTCCCTGCGCCGCTACAGATACTTCTAATGCTATTTTAAAAAAATGATTATTCCATGGCCTTGGGGTGTTGATTCACGTGGCGGCCTGCATCGATGGACGTGTGAGGTGCCCTGTGGCCTGTGTGCGCCTCCCGCTGCTGCTGTCGTAAATCCTGGACCTCCCACGGAGAGGGGTGGGACACACACACAGCCCGGCGGCGCCACTGCTCGTCTCATGCCCCAGGTCGTATCGGAAGCGCAATCCCTTCGGTGCCAACGTCAACAGACAGCACTTGCTTTGAACACCCACTTCCTCGACCACCTTTTTGTATTTCAGGACAGTTAAAAGAAAAGGATGAACCACCGGGCGACTTTTGATTTGTAATCGCAAACGAATTTGAAATCAATAACTGCAAGTGACTGAGCTGTTGTTGCTATCAAGTTCAGTGTGCTGCTGGACAATGTACGACGTGTAAGTTGCGTCTCTAAACATCAGCAGTCAGGGGAAGACATAGCAAAGATATCAGGCGGCGGAGATTGGATCTGGTTCCTGGTCAAGAGGCCGTGTCTGGACAGGTGTAACTCATTGATGCCTCTGTGTGATGTGATAACAAGACACTCGGAAATTCTGTCTGAAACCGACTGTATGAAAATGGATGTGTTTGACCCGTTAGGAGAACATTTAGAAACTAAAGTCAATGTGCAGATCAATATTCTTCAACATATCAAATCGTGTGAGGTGTGGAAGAGGAGCATACTGATCTCCTCGATGAGGTGAGGAAACCAACACTTCTAACCAACCGGTACACAACGGCTATTCTACGGAGCACTTGGTTCTGATGATGCTGTTCTATGTATTCACTCTGCTCCTCCATCAGCTTCTGTGCAGCTCTCTGTTTATGTGCGGGTCAAGTCCTTGGCCGTTCCTGTCGGTAGCTCTCTGGACTTTATCACCCTGCCTGGCCACGTCATCACGACACGCACCACATAAACTCTCTTGGCTTAATGTGAAAAAGTATAGATTGCTCTACTCCGCTACTGTTTGCCCTCTCGTCTGTGCACGTGGGCCCACAGCACTCATCATCGGCGGTCTCACTGACCTCACCCGGTCATTAGCCTGCCTGCCATCTTTAAGTAATTCACTGCCAGTAGCAGTTACCCTCCCCCACCCAACCTTCCCTTCCCCAGACTTGAGTGCCCTCCAAACCTTCAGCCACACAACGAGGCACTGATCAATCGCTATAAGTGATAGACCTGAATAAATCCTAGACCACCTTTATGATGTTCAACTTGTAAAAGTTGTGGTGTGCCGTCTGTCTGGACTGCCACTGCTTGTATTCCTCTGGCATTAAGCCTTCTTGCGTCAAGAGATCCTTGGAAAGTCATGAAGAACCTCTGAGGTGTCTCAACAAGTTATCCCAAGACTCAGAGGTAATAACAATCCTACTGTAACATCTCACGTGGGCAACTATAACATCTGTAAGTTGCTTAAGAAAGAACACAAGCGTGAGGTATAATGTTAGTATGAAAGTTGTGTCGATTGTTGTGTCAAAGGACCATAGGCTATGATCCAACATGGGGGACTTTAGGTCTTTACCTAAATGGTTAGCGCACAACCAGCGGGTTGAGGCACCAGGAGATCATGCTGTGTCTCCAAGATCAGTCAATGCAAGAGTTTTTCTGCTCATCTTCATCTTCATCCTCCTGCTCCTTCTTCAACCTCTCCTCCACGGGGTCCATCTTCTGCTGATCCCCAAAGAAACCTTGGGGAACATTGATTGGAAAGAACTCCATTCTTCCAATCAGTGAAACCTAATTCAAGACACACAACACACACACACACACACACACACACACACACACACACACACACACACACACACACACACACACACACACACACACACACACACACACACACACACACACACACACACACGCACACACAGCACACACACGCACACACACACACACACACACACACACACACGCACACACACACACACACACACACACACACGCACACACACGCACACACTACACACATACACCAGCCATACACACACACACCCACAAATACTCACACCCCCACCCCCCCCCCACACACACACACACGCACACATAAACCGCACATACACCACACATACACATACACTCACACACACAGACAAACACACACAACCACAAATACACCACTCATACACACATACATACACCACACGTACATACACACATATCACAATCAAACAACAATGGATTTAGCGGGCAGTGTTAACACGGCAGAGGTCTTCCCAGTGGGGACTTCCCCCCTCAGTCCGACTGGTGCCGGCTTTGGTTTTGTGGTCCATGTGAGGGTCAAGTGGATGAAATGGGACCAGGAGCATGGCTTACTTTCCCAATATGATGTATTGGCTAAAAAAAGTACTTAAAAAGCCCAGGTGGGATGATATTTGATCCTCCAGGAGCAGATTGGCTCATGCTAAAGTTGGCACACAAAAAGACACGTGTGACCTGGCTAATGCTGTGAGGGACGGGAAAACATGTTTTGGGTGAAGGTTAAGACGGGGGCTTTTTAACAGTTGAAGCAAAAAGGTTTGGGTCTATATTTTGCATTTCAAATAACATTTAAACTATTTTGTGCATACCTTGTTAAAAAGGTAGCCTAAATATTGTGAGTGTGGAAATTATATTTTATTTCGTGATGGCTTTATGACACAGAGTATTGTGTGGTCTCACTGTTGGATTCAGTATAAGTATAACCATATGGGCATGTGCATTCGTCGGGCGTCTTACCATCTGGGTTACCACATGGAAGTCAGAATGTGAACATTAACATTTACTTGAATCAAAGTCATTTTTAGCAGACACCCAAAGGGACCTGCAAGTGACTAACAAGTTAAAAAGATTACAAGTACAGAAAGTACAAAAAGTCTAAATGTGTTAAGTTTCAGTGTAGAGATAGGAATCAGAACTCAAGGTTAGGAAATTTGTGAAGTGAATATCAGAAAAATCTATACTTTTATATATATATTTTTTTACTCAACTAATAGTTGAGTAAGGTGACTAATTATAATCCCCCCCCCCAAAAAAAATGAACAATAACATTACAAACGAATTGATTCCTTGTTAAACATTGGTTTGCATAATGAGTAAGTATAACAATATTATTGAAAGGATAAATGACAGAAACAAATCAACACAGATGAATGAAATGTTAACGTAAGGCCAGTGAACGAGATCCTCGGGTCAGGATAACAATATGCGCCATCATCTAGATAATTGTCTATTGACTTCATTCATAACAGCATTATGAACGAAGATCTTAATGACTACACACCTGAGGAACCACTGGACCTCCGTCCATCCACCTCCCATCTGTGATGAAACTGAGCTGCTGCAATGATACAATAAATGTCAATAATTTTCTGTTGACGTGGTAAATGGTCCAAGCAGTGAGTCCAAAGACAGTGAAGTCAGATGTGCAGACAAGGTGAGGCACACTGTTCTTCTGTTATAAACAGGTCCCTCCCTGTGTTCAGTGGCATCACTCTGGGCAGCGCTCAGGACCACAACAGCTAAGAAAACACACTGCGCAGCTCACTAGGACCTAGCTTGTATGTATTCTATTAGCATAGCTGCTGTTTACCCTGTAATGTTAGGTAGCCCAATACACGCAGAGCAATACAACACACAAACAAACACACACACACACACGCACACACGTGTACACACACATACACACACACGTACACCTTACACACTAACACACGCACGTGCACACACACACACACGCACACGTGCACACACACACACGCCAACATGCACACTAATACGCACACACACATGCACACAGACACGCACATAAACATGCACACACAGACACGTGCACACACACGTACACACACACACATACACACTAACACACACAGACACACAAGCACACACGCACACAACACAAACATGCACACGCACACATACACACTAATACGCACACACACACATGCACACACACACGTACACACATGCACACGCACACATACACACTAATACGCACACACACGCATGCACACACACACGTACACACATGCACACGTACACACTAACACAAAGACACACACACACAGACGCACACCCGCACACATACACACTAATCCGCACACACACATGCACACAAGCACACACACAAACATGCACACACACACATACACACACACTCACACATACACACTAACACACACACACACACACACACACACACACACACACACACACACACACACACACACACACACACACACACACACACACACACACACACACACACACACACACACTAAAACGCAAACACACATGCACACAAACATGCACATCATACATGCACACACACACACACACACGTACACACACACAGACACACATACACACACACACAAAGACATACACACACATTTTCAGATAATGTTTGTTTGTCAAATCACATCTGTGACAAAATCTGTGATGAAAAAACATTTACACAAAAACATTTGTCTGAATGTTTGTGTGTGTGTGTTGTGTTTTTGTCTATGTGTCAAACATTTGCAAATATATTTATACATTTTTACACATGCAGGCCAATTAAATGTGCTGCATATCCTGTGCTTACCAATATCAGAGCCAAGCCAAAGAGATCTGGCACTACATGCATAGGAATCCATATAAACACACACACGCACGCACACACATGCACAAAAACACACACAAGCTGGGACCGCAAACAACAACCAACACACACAACACACACAACACACACCACACACACAACACACACACACAACAACACAACACACACACACACAACACACACACACACACCTAGTGAGAAAGAGAGTTCTGTTAGTTACTGATCCTTATTCTGTGGCCGGGACGAGAGTGCTTTTATGAGGAGCTAATGCTAATGCTATGTCCCCAAATAGCTGTCCTTTTCTGGAAAGGTGTGAGGCTAACTAATGCAGCTAGCATTGTAAGCTTAATTGTGTCTCACTTACTTTATTCATGTCAATTTCCATCAACTAATTTATTATTATATTAATTTCTAGCAACGGCTTGTTGCCAAAGCGTTTCAATGGAGCATTTGATGATGCTTTGTGAGCCCTTCCTGTAGGGCTGGAGCCAGTTGATAATCGTATGCGTCCTTTGAGACCCTCTTTGGCATAAAAGAGATCCCAGGACTAGCCTACTTGTTAATGTCCTCAGTCACCTATTGCATTGCTTCCTTTGGGGCTTCGGCCTCCTAATTGATCAATGATATATATCTTTGAATGCCCTCTTTCATAGATATAGGTGTGAGACTGGGTTTAAGGGACGTTGTTAGTTACAGCTTTTGTGGGCTTCTGCTGAAAAAATCTGATAAATCGGATTGTTGTTTTGACCAATCCTGGGCTGCCCGGTCTCCCTTCTGAAATCAGAAATGAGTCTCCAGATTGAAATGCATTTGGGTTTAAATATTGGATTGAAAAATTAACATTTTTTCATAAATATATTAGCTATATTTATTTGTAATTAATTATTATGCAATTATTTTGTTATAATTATAAGTACACAGTGTAGCTTATTTTTATTGTTATAACAAGATCTGTTAGG
>OLKM01003109.1:7500-12059 GCA_900291075.1 Melanogrammus aeglefinus | reverse complement strand
AAAGAGATCCCAGGACTAGCCTACTTGTTAATGTCCTCAGTCACCTATTGCATTGCTTCCTTTGGGGCTTCGGCCTCCTAATTGATCAATGATATATATCTTTGAATGCCCTCTTTCATAGATATAGGTGTGAGACTGGGTTTAAGGGACGTTGTTAGTTACAGCTTTTGTGGGCTTCTGCTGAAAAAATCTGATAAATCGGATTGTTGTTTTGACCAATCCTGGGCTGCCCGGTCTCCCTTCTGAAATCAGAAATAGTCTCCAGATTGAAATGCATTGGTTTAATATTGAATTGATTAACATTTTTAATATATATTAGCCTATATTTATTGTAACTTAATTATTATGCAATTATTTTGTTATAATATTATAAGTACACCATGTAGCTATTATTGTTATAACAAGATCTGTAGGCCTATATGACAATTGACAATCAACTTCCACCAATCCAATCAACGAAGAGGGTTGTAACTAAATAATATTATATCAAATATCACGACCAAAAGCTATGTGCGCCTCGGATGATATTATGAATAATAAAGACTGCGTCTGACGTCTCTGGTACATATCCCCCACTACGAGTAAAGACTCGTAGTGGGGGATATCACGGCCATGGTTGAGAAGAATTGGGGGAAGGAACTTTGGCCTTGACTCTCTGAAGTCCATGAACCGCAACATGGAGGACAAAGGGATTGTACTCTGGGAGCTGAGCTGCTGGACTGCCGTCGCCGTCGATGCTGTCGGCGGCGGCAGTCCGGCAGCTCCGGCGGTGTACCTCGGAGCTGAACTGCCGCCGAAGCATTCCGGTGTGGGTACCGGATTGACTCGGCTGCCAGATCGACTCGGGGTCCAGCGCTTACAGATGACGTATCAACACTTGACATATCGACACAAGCCGACGGACAAAACCCGGAAGGGTTGTTGATAAAACATGGACATAAAAAGAATTCTCAATACGTTTTGGTTTTGATTTCATTGAACGCAGCCCGTTCTTTCGCACTTCAAAGCCATTGGAAACACATCTAAAAGCACTGATGAATGCTTATGTAACCCAGTTCCTGTTAGGGACTCTTATTCTGAAGGAGGAGGAAGGAAGTGTCTGTGTGTGGGTCGCTGTTTTGACTCTGTGTTGGGAGCGCTGGAAATAAAGTGGATCTCCCCATTCAGTGAATGGAGTTAACCAATTTATATATAACCCAAGTATAGGCAACAATAATTTGTACATTAGATTATTATTCATACATTAGAAAACAAAAGGAGATCGTTTATACTTTGGAATAACATGGGAATGAATGAAACTCACATGCGCATTTAAGTGGGGCAAAAAAGTATTTAGTCAGCCACCAATTGTGCAAGTTCTCCCACTTAAAAAGATGAGAGAGGCCTGTAATTTTCATCATAGGTATACCGCAGCTATGAGAGACAAAATGAAAAAAAAAAATCTAGAAAATCACATTGTCTGATCTTTAAAGAATTTATCTTTAAAGAATTTATAGTACAGAGTACAGATACCTGAAAAATCAGGAAAAATTCAGTACATACTCAAATTATTGCTACTTTGTTCTGTCATTACTCTGGGAACCGAATGTGCCATACTTCTGCTACAGCGAGAGCTGCTCACTGACATTGAGGAGATGTTCTTGTTGCGTCAGCCAAATTATTTTGAAAAGTAACTGAAACATAGACGATTAAACATGCAGGAGGGGGGATACAACAGGTCCTGATCTTCACTTTAGCAACATGAAAACCTACTCTTAATACTGATCCCTTTTCAAGCATCCATCTTCATACCTTTCGGATTAATAAATACTTTAGACAGGTATGTGTCACAATGAATCAAACGTAAAAATTGACCATCAACCATAATTTGATGTGCAGGGTCAGCAAAGCAGCCTACAACAGATTTACATGTTCTGTGTGCATAGGATCATAGGTCCCTGGTTTCTACTTATATGCACACGGGCCCGTCGCTATGGGCGGGCCACAGGGGGCCGGGCCCGCCCCCCACAATGCTTGTGACCCCTCACTTGAGGCACATCTAAAAAAAAAAACTAAAAAAAAAACATTTTTATTTTATGTTATTATTTACATTATTAACGCTCCGTTCACTTGCATGGGGCCTTCACAACTTCCGGCGGTGAACTATATTTGATAATTCACCGTTGACAAGTATAATTGACCGCTGTCAAGTAAAGCTAACAGTTACCGCGCATTTTTGAAAAGTGAAGCTGGATGAGTTTTCGCTAGCTTACTATAATTTCTAGTTCATCATCATGGATATTCGTAAGTGGTAGAAAAGCCCACCAACAGGCTAATAATCAGTCAGATAATTTCCTGGACCCATCAGCGGTAACCCCTCTCCTGCTATTAGCTGGAACTGATGTGGCTGAATCTGAATACCCTGTGGCTCGTGAGCTCCTGGTTAAGAAAATTAATGACACCCCTATTCCCCCCAGAGATGGAAAATGGACCATAGCAAACATCCTTAGCACATTTAACTGCGCACTCCAGGCTATGCCGACTGTTCCCACAGCCTACACCCTCGCCCAAACTTTAGGAGTTCCACAGCAATGTGTGAAAACTTATTTTTCACGCTGAAAAACATCTTCTCAGAGCATCGGCGCGGTATGCTCCACAGACGCACGGCCCGGCTGATTCAGCTTGCTTTTAAAAAATGGACCCGACACACAAGTTTAAGTCCGAGTGGAAGGATGTGTTGATGAGGAGGTTCAGCTCGGAGAAACACCGCCTCCTGCTGAGGACAGGGAGGGAGGGAGGACAGCGCTGACTCCACTCAAAGTAAGCTACCGTGTGTGTGTGTGTGTGTGTGTGTGTGTGTGTGTGTGTGTGTGTGTGTGTGTGTGTGTGTGTGTGTGTGTGTGTGTGTGTGTGTGTGTGTGTGTGTGTGTGTGTGTGTGTGTGTGTGTGTGTGTGTGTGTGTGTGTCTAATGGCAATGCATATCCCTCTGTTAACTGCTCTTTCACCTCATATGTTGTATGTCCAGTGTTTCATGGATATATATTCATAGCAGTGCTTCTATGTGTTGCTTTAAATGATGAGGAATGATGTGATGTTGTAGGCTATAGGCTACCGGGTCATACTGCTGTTGGTTATGTTTAACGTGATGATTATGTGCTGCGTGAATAGAGGAAATATACGTACTGTAGGCTAATAATAATTGTGCCCCCCTATGCATTTCATATGCCCCCCTTAAGACTCAGGTCTGGCGAGGGGTCCGAATGCACTGTGTGTATCTGTGAATGCTTCACTTCTACTTTGAGATGTATGACCCTGCAACCTTTGCCCACATGGGACATCATTTCCTCCTTGGGGATCCCATAGACATATAAAACCAAAACACTTGTCACATGACATTATGAACGGTGGATAGAAGACCATAGATGTGAACTCTTAAAGATATCCAGGGTTGGCATTTCACACGAACGTAAGGACGCAATCACTTCTAATGGGTTGAGATTAAATGAATAATGGACGTTTCTTCTTCCTACTGGCTGACTTTATTGAGAAGAAATGCATGATGTGTGTCTGTTTGTTTTTGTTGTGTGTGCGTGTGTGTGCGTGTGTGTGTGTGTGTGTGTGTGTGTGTGTGTGTGTGTGTGTGTGTGTGTGTGTGTGTGTGTGTGTGTGTGTGTGTGTGTGTGTGTGTGTGTGTGTGTGTGTGTGTGTGTGTGTGTGTGTGTGTGTGTGTGTGTGGGGGGGGGGGTGTGTGCGTGTGTGTGTGTGTGTGTGTGTGTGTGTGTGTGTGTGTGTGTGTGTGTGTGTGTGTGTGTGTGTGTGTGTGTGTGTGTGTGTGTGTGTGTGTGTGTGTGTGTGTGTGTGTGTGTGTGTGTGTGTGTGTGTGTGTGTGTGTGTGTGTGTGTATGTGTTTTTCTCGCATGAATGTTGCTCCAGTCAGATTGCACAGCTTTCTCTCTGTGGAGTGTTCAATAGAGCTGATTCATCCAGAATTATAAAATATACGGCGTGTCCTCCTAGCCACTGATTGGTGTTGGTCAACACGTCCCACCGAATCCTGCGCTGCACAGAGGACCATGTCGTGCAATGTAGGGGAGAGAGAGAGGCACACACACACACACACACACACACACACACACACACACACACACACACACACACACACACACACACACACACACCACACACACACCACACACACACACACACACACACACACACACACACACACACACACACACACACACACACACACACACAGGAGTAGACTAGCCCAGACTGAGGAGGTGTGTGTGTGTGTGTGGGGGGGGGGGGGGGGGGGGGTGGAGTGGGTCATTCATTAAGGGGGCTCGTGGGGGTGATATACTACAGCCTGACTCCCCAATAAAGGGAGATTTCATGCGGCAATTCCCCCTCCTTCTCCCCCACTACCACAGCCTCTCTTCAGACACCGCGCGCCTGTCGGACTCAATCGGGAACCCACCCTACCCCCCAGCCTACCGCCCACACTTACCCCCACCCTTCCTCACGACGTCCTACTGGCACCCCACTGTCAGCACCCCTCTACTGCTGGTAACGTCTT